>CM054181.1:76082258-76392258 GCA_028829895.1 Sinotaia quadrata | reverse complement strand
AACAATGACAACAAACAACAAGCAAAGCCCAATTTTAATGCAATAAGAATAATTTCTAATACAAGTACAAACTTATAAAATCCTAGCATGCGTCCAGACTTATCAAATCCTATAATGTGTTCGGACTTACCAGATCTTAAAACGTGGTCCATACTTACCAAATCCTATAACTAGACTTACCAGATCCTAAAATGTGTCAAGACTTACAAAATCCTAAAGCGCACCCAGACTTACCAGGTCTTAAAACGTGGTCCATACTTACCAAATCCTATAACATGTCCAGACTTACCAGGTCCTGAAATGTGTCCAGGCTTACCACATTCTTAAAATTATCCAGAATGTACAGAGTACCGGTACATACTTACCGAAGAGTAAGCACTCGTCCTTCCATACATGGTCACACTTACCAATCCTTCGTATTGCACGTGTGCATTATCCAGGTGAAAGATTTCCAAGGCCGTGCGAATGTGGACATCAGTCACGTCCACGGAGTTGTCATCAAACATGCCGTGCTCAATTGGAAGGACGGTGCAGTTGCCAAGCAACTCATCCATAATGAATGCAACTCCTTCCAATACAACAAACAAAACTCACTCACTATTTGCGTGCGTGCGTGTAAGCGTTCGTGTGTGTGCATGTGTGTGTGCATGTGAGTGTGTGTTTGTGTGTGTATGTATGTGTCTGTCTGTGTGCGTGTGTGTGTGTGTGTGTGCGTGTGCGTGTGTGTGTATACTGAAGCATCATATAGACGTTCAATGTGGAATTCTGTAAAGTACTGGCAATAACTTTTACAAGCTTAATGTCATCTGTAGAGAACGCTATTTTAATTGTTGCTTTATAAGCATATCATTATAAACAGTGTAAAACATGTTTTAAATATTGCTATATAAGCAATGTATAAACTGGAAAAAATGGTATAAAATTTACATTATATAACCATACTGTAAACTGAAAAAAACCCACTTTCTAAAATGATACTTTATAAGCATAAAAACCCACACATTTTAGTGGTACTTTACATGCATAGAGTAAACTGGGGGAAAACCCACCTTTTTAAAGTGTTAATTTAAAAGCTTAATTATGTACACTGTGAAGAATTATACTTAAATAGTTACTTTAAAAGTTTAGTGTACCGTGAAAAACACTTTTTAAATGCTATCTTAATAGTTTAAGTAGAACAACCTTTATAATATTACTTAAAGGCTTAAATATACTAAGCATTCCTTAAAGTATATTAAATAAGGGAAACGTTTAAACTGACATTAGTACACAGAACTTTGAAAAGTGTATTAAGTAAGGGAAACGTTTAAACTGACATTAGTACACAGAACTTTGAAAAAGTGTATTAAATAAGGGAAACGTTTAAACTGACATTAGTACACAGAACTTTGAAAAGTGTATTAAGTAAGGGAAACGTTTAAACTGACATTAGTACACATTTGAAAAAGTGTATTATTGTAAAAGTATTGTTTCCAGTGCATATATTAAGCAAACATTTATAAACATGCATTATTTATTTTTACTACATTGAATGTAAAATCCATTTGTAATGCACGTTGTGGTAAATGCAAAGTGTAACATTATTTCGGATAACGATCACGTTGTGGTAACAATAGCCGTGGTGGTAGTGGTGATGATGATAATAATGGTAATGATAGAGGTGATCGGTGTCAGTGTCTTTATCGGCACAATTATCAAGACCATAACCATTATCATGGCCATAATCTTTATAGTTATTATTATCATTATCATTATAATTATTGTTATCATTATAGTTATTGTTATCATTATCATTGCAATTATCATTATAGTTCATTATCTTTGCCATTATCATTATAGTTATTGTTATCATTATCATTGGCATAATCATTATCATTATTGCCTGTTCCAAAGTCGTGGACTTCTGTTAGAGGACGTGATCCAAACATCAGGCTTCTGTTCGGCCCGGGTACATACCGGAACTTGACCAAGTTTAGCTTGTAGTCAAACCATTCCTGTCAATAATATATTACTTACAAATGTAGTCAAGCCATTCCTGTCAATAATATTACTTTAAAATGTAATCAAACCATAATATATTACTTACAAATGTAGTCAAACCATTCCTGTCAATAATATACTGTATTACATTACTTACAAATGTAGTCAAACCTTTCTGTCAATAATATTACTTTAAAAATGTAATCAAACCATTTCTGTCAATAATATATTACTTTTTCTGTAATAATGTGATAACGAAAGAGGTGTGTGTTTATATTCTTGTGTTTGTGTGTGTGTTATAATACGAAGAAATGTTCTTTTTCTGTAATACTGTGATAACGAAAGAGGTGTGTGTTTATATTCTTGTGTTTGTGTGTGTGTTACAATACAAAGAAATGTTCTTTTTTTTGTAATACTGTGATAACGAAAGAGGTGTGTGTGTAAGTGTCTGAGTGTAAGTATGCACGTGCATGCTACAATACAAGGAAATGCCGTGCTTTTTCTGTAATAGTGTGATGTCGAAAAGTGTTTTCATGTATGTATGTGTGTGTGTGTGTGTGTGTGTGCATGCGTGCGTGTGCGCTACAATACAAAGAAAGCTGTACAAGCGCTAGCAGAGGGAGAAATGCTGACCTCCACAAACGACACCTGTCGATTAACTGGACTGACGATCTCCATGGTGAGAGAAAAAGATGGCGGAATGGTTGGCATTGTCTTCGTGTTTATTCTGCCGGGACAAATGATGCCATCAGGTGTCTGTGGGAGTACCGTCCAGGCACATACAAACAAGCACAAACACATGAGCAAAAGTATTAATTATTCGATCTAAAACCTTAAGCATAACCGACCAGGTGATAGATAACAAATAGGCAATCGTACCGCGTACCGAGTTCACATACTTCTATAACAAACGTATATACACGCAAGTCCACAAAATTATCAACTATTTTGTTTAAATAAGAGTAATTTACGTCATTATCAGATAAAGAAAAGAAAGAATAACTCGGAAATAACGTGGGAAAGGTTTAGCACAAAGATTGAAACAGTACGGGAAAAAGCTACACACAACTTTAGACACTAAGTAATATGGTGAGAATAGAAAATAGTTTTGATAAATATGTAAATAGACATTTCTGAGCCCAGATGAGACAAGAAAATTTACAAAGGAAGATGAAACTTTAAATGAGAACATATGACAAAAGGACGAAGTTAATTGAGAATAGAAACTGAAAAAAATCAGCTGAGAATTAAAACTAAAAAGCAATCAGATGAGAATTAAAACTTAAAAACAATCAGTTGAGAATTAAAACTAAAAAACAATCAGTTGAGAATGGAAACTATAAATAAAATCAATTGAGAATGAAAGTGTGGCGGAGTAAATTTGCATATCCCCATTTCTAAACTTAATTGTTATATTGCCTTTAATGTTGTGGAAGAGGAAAAACGTTACAGCACCCACATATCCGCCAAGTGAGAGAGATGAGTGGTGTCTTTTGAAGAATTATTAATAAAATAAATTAAGATTCTCATCACTTGTAATTAATTAGGGCTGATTAATTAATTAATAATAATAACCATTAACTAGGTAGCGTTAGCGTCTCGGGAAATTAATAAATAATCAGTTGAGAATGGAAACTAAAAAACAATCAGTTGAAAAAGGAAAGTAAAACTCTCAGCTGGGAATGAAAATTTGGTGGAGTAAATTTGCATATCCCTATTTCTAAACTAAATTGTTATATAAATTTTTAAATGTCAAAGTGACCAGACATTGGGGACTGCTTATGATGATATTTTTAAGTTCGACAAGTTCTAAAGTCAAAGCTAAATGGGGCTAGCAAAACACAAGCTATTAATACTTATGCAATAACTTTCATTAGCTATACTCGAGGCATTATGGATTGGACAACAAATGAAATAAATGAACTAGATCGAAAAACAAGAATGCTACTCACAGGTCATAAAGCCCTACATCCAAAAGCAGATGTAGATAGACTATATGTATCTCGGAAAATGGGAGGCAGAGGACTCAAGAAAATCAAAGATGTCATTGAAGGAGAGGTAAGAGGCCTGAGGGACTACATTTTGGAATAACAATAAAGATGAGTCACTGATATAAGCAGTAAAGATGAGTGGGTTATACCAAGCCCCATAAACAAAGAAAGGTGGAAGAAAAGCAAAACAGACATTAGCAAATAGATGGAGGCAAAAATC
Source organism: Sinotaia quadrata (assembly GCA_028829895.1). Taxonomy (NCBI): domain Eukaryota; kingdom Metazoa; phylum Mollusca; class Gastropoda; order Architaenioglossa; family Viviparidae; genus Sinotaia; species Sinotaia quadrata. The sequence goes on along the minus strand of CM054181.1, from coordinate 76,388,067 downwards.
TCTCCATAGTCAGTATGTGCGATAAGCTGATGAATTATCAACAAAACAATCAACATTCAGATGGTTAAAAGAAGCAGGTTTGAAAGCAGAAACAGAAGCACAAGATCAAGCCCTTAATACGAAATCACACAAAACTAAAATCATAAAAATTTCAAATGATTCCAAATGCAGACTCTGCAAAAACATGGACAAAAGAAAAATTTAAATGAAAGTGAAAGACAAATGAAAATACTGGCATGAAAACAAAAGTGCACGTTAATTCAAAATAGAAGACAAAAGAAAAAAATATTCATAAAAAGACAAAAGAAAGTTAATTTAGAATAATAAAATGAAAAATTGAATTGCCCATTGAAATCACACAAGTAAAGGTAATTGAGAACTTTCAAAAATTAAATTGAATTATCCATTTAAATCGCACTAGAAAGATAAAGTAAGTAAGCAACGAGTTTGAAGTTAATTGCTACAGGAAAATGAAAAAAAAGATAAATCAGAATGGAAAAACAGAAAGTTATTTTAAAATGGAAGATAAAAGTATGCAATTACATACATCAAAAATGTCTGGTCTGGAAATGAAATTCTTGAAATGAAGAAAGTCGTAAGTGTGGTCAAATGTGTGCGTGCCATTCCCTTCTCTGTCGGCAGCAATCCCGGTAATATGACATCGCACCGGGGTATCTGGGTATCCGACTGCTGTGTCCCAGTTGTTAGGGTCTGGAAAAAAGGTTCTGTTCAGGACATATTTAAATATGTAAGGGTCTCATCTTGCATACTTGAATTTGATTTTTAACCAGTATATTTCATAGTTATCTTCGTAACTTATTGCCTAATTTTATTTTTGACCATAATGTTAAGATCTCTTCTTGCATACATTTTCATCTAATTGTATTATCAACCGGTATATTGTTATGATATCATCTTTCACAATTTTTCACCTAATTTAATTATTAACCAGCAAATTATTACTTTATTTTTCACCTAATTTAATTATTAACCAGCAAATTATTATTTTATTTTTCACCTAATTTAATTACTAACCGGCATATTATTACGTTAGCTTTCTCAATTTTTTACCTAAACTTAGATTTTAAACGGTATGTTATTAAGCTAGATGTGACGATCTATCCTGAACAGTGGTTTAAAATCAATAAACCAGTAGATTTATATCAACAATAAAACAAGAAAGGCTGCTTTCTTGAAAAATATAATCAGGGAGCAACACTGAGTTTCCAGCTATGGCTTTTTTAAAACTCCATTCTTTCTTACATTCAAGTCTCAACTTACAGTTTCCTGCAACAGTATATATTAGCCCGATACAGACACACAACAAAATAAATAAAACGTAATATTTATGAACAGGTTCACTTGGAACAATGTCAAGTGTTAATGTACTACATTTAAGCATCACAGTTCAAACATCTGCAGAAACAATAATCTACTCACATAATACATATCTATTCTGTGACTACTTGCTGGAATCTCTTCAATGTTGTCTTTTGCCCATTCTTTTAATGTCTACTATTCTGCAGTGATTGGGGGTGATTTGGAGTTGAGCTATATCTATTTATCTTTCCTTTCTCATTCTTGTCACCCACCAAAGTGTCACAAAAATAGGGTTAACTGAAGAACAACAAAGTGTCACAGAAATAGGGTTAACCAAAGAACAACTAACAAAGTGTAACAGAAATAGGGTTAACCAGATAACAACTTAAAGCAAACTAAACAAGAAAAGAAATAAGAAATACTGACCATTAAATGACCAATACACGTTGACAGTGGCATCAAATTCACGCATATATTGACAGAAATACCATGTCCGCACTTTGATGTCCCGTATCAAACCAGGACCCAAGTAGGTAGAAATTTGATCATCATACCCAAAGTGTAGTGCCCCAGAAGGAGTAAATATGTGGGCAGATCCGTTATTGAATTTGTACCCCAACAGGAAGGTGTTCTTGTCTGACGTTAGACTGTCTACAAAGCATGTCCCTAGAAAAGATTCTATTTTTTAATTGTTGTTTTTTCCAGTTTTAAAAGGAACGTATTTTATACATCCTGTCTTTGAAATACTTTCCTAGAAACTGTTTTTATTTTTAAAATTTTTGTTCGATTAAGTTATAGAAAACAGTGTTTTATGTACAAAAATGCTTCTTAACCATTTAAGACACATAAATTTACAAGGTAAAAGCTCACAAGCATGTAACTCATAAATACAAAGAGATTTCAAACACTCAGATACACAGCATAAATATAAAAGCACGTGTGTGAAGAGCATACGTTTAACACAGGAATTAAAAACACAGATATGAACACTTGCAAAGAAACATACAAACACATATACAACATAAACAAAATTTCTTAAAGAAACAATAGCTCTTTGTACAGTCAAACGAAAGAAGAAGTGTCTTCTAGTTCTCTCAGTCTCACCAAGGTAACAATGACAAAACCAGAAAACAAGAAAACACCAACACAAGAAACATATGAAGAACCAGAAGACACTGAAGACACAAACTAGAAACACTACCAGAAGGCACTTGAAGACAAGAAACATTGGCAGATACAAAAATACACTTGAAAACACAAACAAGAAACACTGATTAACCAGAAAATACCTGAAGACTCAAACAAAAATCTAAGAGAACCAGAAAACACTTGAAGATGAAACACTGACAGAACCAAAAGACACCTGAAGATGCAAACACAAGAAACATTGACAGAACCGGTGACCCGTCAAAACCGCGAACGACAAATGCGCGCCGACAAAACCGCGATGGACAAAAGCGCGCCGACAAAATCGCGCTCTTTGAAATCGACAAAATCGCGCCGACAAATGCGCGCCGACAAAATCGCGATAAACATCACCAAGTAAAGAATGGCAGGAAGTGTTATGTATGTTCGCTCTATTACGTATCTCATAATAGTGATCTTTAAATAAAATTATTAAGATTTGATGTATGCTTCATTCTTCATTACCTTTGTGTAAGAATTATTTGCACGTAGTATCTCTTAATATTGATCTTTATGGTAAAATTATTAAGATTTGATGTATGTTTCATTCTTTTCATTGCATTTGTGTAAGGATTATTTACACGTAGTATCTCATAATAGTGATCTTTAAATAAAATTATTAAGATTTGATGTATGCTTCATTCTTTTCATTGCATTTGTGTAAGGATTATTTACACGTAGTATCTCATAATAGTGATCTTTAAATAAAATTATTAAGATTTGATGTATGCTTCATTCTTTTCATTGCATTTGTATAAGGATTATTTACACGTAGTATCTCATAATAGTGATCTTTAAATAAAATTATTAAGATTTGATGTATGTTTCATTCTTTTCATTGCATTTGTATAAGGATTATTTACACGTAGTATCTCATAATAGTGATCTTTAAATAAAATTATTAAGATTTGATGTATGCTTCATTCTTTTCATTGCCTTATTTTGAGGATTATTTGCACTCAGTATCTCTTAACATTGCTTTGTGTATCATAATATTGATATTTACGTATGTTATTATTACATTCTTGTACGATTTAACATGTATCATCGCGATTTTGTCCATCGCGGTTTTGTCGGCGCGCATTTGTCGTTCGCGGTTTTGTCGGTGAACCGACAGAACCAGAGGACACGTAGACAAACAAAAGATAAGGCTTGCGAACACTAACATGTGATGTTTAGATACGGAAACTAAACGAGAGATGGGAGATGGACAAATAATACCTAGAGTTGGGAAGATAGAAAGAATCTCCTTTGAATTGTAGTTGTAGTACAGGTAAAAAGGCAAGCCACCCTGCACCTGGTGTAACACGCCACGGTTGTTGTCATAGTCATAGTATTCACGCACCTCAGTGGACATATTGCGGTTGTGAATGGCACAGTCTACATGGACTTCAAATGTGTCAGGAATCTGTGGCAGTGGGGGCTCGTTGGGGTAATCTGCGGAGATAGCAATTTAGTGTAAAGAGGTATCTATAGAGTTAGCATGTTAGTGTGAAGAGGCATCTGTGGGTGGCAGCATGTTAATGTAAAGAAATAGCTGTGGAGTTGGCATGTTAATGTAAAGAGGCATCTGTGGGGTTAACATGTTAGTGTAAAGAGGTATATGTGGAATGTTACTGAAAAGAGATATCTGTGGAATTATCAACCTACATTGTGTTCAGTAAACGTAGCGCTCATAACTAAGTTGTGTCCAGTAAACTTAACTACATTGTGTCCAGTAAACAAAATTACATTGTTTTCAGTAAACATAAGCACATTGTGTCCAGTAAACTTAACTACATTGTGTCCAGTAAATTTAGCTACATTGTTTTCAGTAAACATAACTACATTGTGTCCAGTAAACAAAATTACATTGTTTTCAGTAAACATACGCACATTGTGTCCAGTAAACTTAACTACATTGTGTCCAGTAAATTTAGCTACATTGTGTCCAGTAAACAAAACTACACTGTGTTCAGTAAACGTAGCGTTCAAAACTAGACTGTGTCCAGTAAACATAACTACATTGTGTCCAGTAAATATAACTACATTGTTTTCAGTAAACGTAGCGTTCAAAACCAGACTGTGTCTAGTAAACATAACTACATAGTGTCCAGTAAACATAACTACATTGTGTCCAGTAAACAACTACATTGTGTCCAGTAAACTTAAAACTCATAACTACATTGTGTCAGGTAAATTTAACTACATTTTGTCGAGTAACCACAATACGCATAACTACATTGTGTCTAGTAACCACAACACGCATAACTACATTGTGTCCAGTAACCACAACACGGATAACTACATTGTGTCCAGTAACCACAACACGCATAACTACATTATGTCCAGTAAACATAACTACATTGTGTCTCATAAACTTAGTGCTCTTAACTACATGATGTCCTGTGCAATAAAGCGCTCTTAAATACACTGTGTTCACACACCAGCATATTTAGTAGCTGTCCAGACATTGTGGAGTAACTAAACACTTGATTCGCGTACATTATGGAGTAAACCAGCACTATAATGTTCAAATTTAATACATTATGTATTATACAACAGTATTCAATACATGAACACTATGCTGTTGAAACATGCTGGAGTAAATAAAGACTATGATGTTTAGACACTGATAGTAAAATAAAGACTATGATGTTTAGACACTGATAGTAAAATAAAGACTATGATGTTTAGACACCGATAGTAAAATAAAGACTATGATGTCTAATCATTGTGAATAAAATAAAAACAGTCATTTCCACCCCTTGCTAACCCATCTTTGTTTGTACACCAAAGAAAATGTGGACTATTTAAATTATCTCTTCAAAATCGTAATGGAATGTTAGAGTGAACTAAACCAAACACACTGGGGTAAGTAAACACTTTGATATTTAAATTTTACTGAGTAAATAACGATTCTAATCTTTGAACAACTGTGGAGTAAGAAGACAACGTAATATTCAAACAATGTAAAGTAAGAAGACAACGTAATATTCAAGCAATGTGGAGTAAGAAGACAACGTAATATTCAAACAATGTAAAGTAAGAAGACAACGTAATATTCAAGCAATGTGGAGTAAGAAGACAACGTAATATTCAAGCAATGTGGAGTAAGAAGACAACATAATATTCAAGCAAGGTGGGTTGGATATGGAAATTATGCTGACACAGATAAATAAACACCTTGCTATTCCAGCATTGCAGAGTAAATAAACATTATGAAGCTCCAGAATTCATAGTAAATAAACAAACTGATACTCCAGCATTGCAGACTCTCAAAGAGATTCACAGTGACTCCAAAGTGAAATACGTACTTGTAGTGGGCTGAGCCTGCTCGCATACGCTTCGCTGGAAACGAGATGTAACGCCTCTTGTCGACAAGAGGAGCGATACCCACATCAGCGTCACTGCATACAATGTCATTGTGACTTTTCACGAACGCCCTCTTGTCACTTGTCTTCCTTGCGTTGTATTTGTTCCGTGCGACAAGGAACGCCCGCGGCACCCTTCCTTTATGCGTTTGTCATCTTAGCATGGAAGCCTTGTCATTTATATATCATCTTAGCAAAGATGGCTCATCACTAATATATGCCCGAGGTGTTCACCTATCGCTACAACATTTTAACAAAATATCACTTTGCATTATAATGACTTGAACTGCCTATGACATTGTAACAAAATAATGTCACATTTGCAATATAGTAACTAGAACTATCTCGGGGCATTGTAAAACAATAATATCATAAATGTTTTAAAATGAGTTGAACTATCTCTGAGTATTTTGCATTATAATGACCTGAGCCATCTTCAAGAATTCTAGCAAAATAACGTCACAATTACATTATAATGACTATAACTAATTAAAAGCATTATAACAAAATCATAGTCACTCTAATATTTCTGAAACTATCAATTGACTTGTACATGAAATGTGCCCATTTAACGTCTTGTAAACAGGTTCTAGCGATATAGTTATTATAAATGGCATTAAATTGCTTTAAATGTTAAGATTAAAACAGTGGAACGTGACGAGAGTGTGGTGTAGAATTGTAAAGATTACAACAGTGTAACATATTTATTTCGGTCAAGGCGTGCGGCAATGGTAGCATTGCTGTCTGTTAATTAGGTCAGATCTGTGTTGCTCTAAAAGTGATTTACTAATAGTGCTAATCAGGTCAAGTCTGTTACAGTTATCCTGTAAACTTTACAGATTCATTGTAATAGTTTTAGTTATTTCAGCTTTATAAAATATAACTATTTAACGTGTGTTCAAGAGCAACTGTAAAATGACATCATGGTAATAATTATTTTTGTCGGGTCTGTCATAGTACAATTATAATCGTGACGTAATTGCACAAATAAATTAGGTCACGTCTATTATAAATCAGCAAAAACCGCGGCATAAATATTACTTATGTTAGAATGATTGTTCCTGAATTAGTTTTGCAAAGGTATATGGCTACAGTTACGCTGTCGCTATAAATGTTACACATAGTTTTAGCTAGACGGATTACAATAACTCTGAAATCGGTTGGAAACAATGTCTCTCAGTCGATACACTAGCAACTTTCAGATACTGATTTTTCTTTTACAGGATATGGTCATTTATATATATTTAGTCATGTATATTATTCTTAAAATGCTTTTAAAGAGCTATCTTTATATGTTACTGGGTGTGTTGTTTACAACACCTACGACTTTGCTGTAGTAGTTAGGCTTTGACCGCTAATAGTGGCTCGCGTCACAAATTGATGATAACATTAGTCACTGCCAAACACCATCTAGATTTTCCCAGCCAATAAAAGTCATTGATAGTATGATAAAGAAAGAGAAGAATATTTCCATAAAAGCAATATAATGTTTTAAATATAGGCTTACCTTTAAAAAATAGCCTCAAAAGAAATCATAAGTAGTATTCTCTGTTCTCCATATTTGTTTTCATAATTTGTCTAAAAACAGCCTCAGTCTCTGAACTGATATCATTTGAGGCCCTTGCAAGGTTGAAAGTTGTGTTTGCTAGCTTTATGTTATCACATGACAGTACTCCGCAGTACACTTTTTGACCGTGAACATTTGCCCGCATGAACTCGTTAATCGCACATAGCAATGGCGTGGTAATGATAACTCTGTATGTGTGTGTGTCTTAGTGATCAATTAAGCGTGTGCTAGTTATTAATAATGTGTGTGCTAGTCATCAATAATGTTTGTGTGTGTTTTAGAGATAATATAATTATCACACATTAACGTTAATTTATGAGTGAATAATAATGCTAATGTATATGTACAATGGTAACTTTATACATTAATGATAAATAGTTTTGTGTGTGTGTGTGTGTGTTCATTTACGTTCATATGTTGACGTTAATTTATAAACATAAACAAGTGCTAATGTGTGTATGTGTGACACAACGCCACCCTAGTTATTGGTTAATTATATTATTATTAATAATTATCATCCATAACTAATTACAAGTGATAAGAATCTTAATTTATGTTATTAATAAATCTTCAGAAGACACCATCGTCTTTCTCACTTGGCGGAAATGTGGGCACTGTAAACGTTTTCTCTCTTCCACAACATTAAAAACTATTTATATACTACCACACAATATTTCCTAGGTGAAAAACCTCTTACCAAAGAAGAAGATAAATCCGTCTTTAATCTATATTTAGCTAGCCCCCATCCATCCACTATCTCTTCAACATAAGGTTATAAATATGTGTAAGAAGGTCAATAAATTTATTAAATCAACAATCAAATGTATAACATGGGAATATAGCGTTGACATTCAAATCACTTCACAACAATGGTCGATTAATGCACTTCAAAATTTATCTTGCAAGATAAAGATCTTACCAGACACACTTCAAATTTTGTCTTGCGAGATATACTAGACACACCTCAAATCTTGTCAACCTGGGTGGGAAAGGAATAGCAAGCCTGATTATGAAAGGTCTCGAAAAGGACAGAAAATCAACATGCCTGGCACTATCTTGGAGATTATTCAGAAATAATATCAGACAAGGTGGTGTGTGACCTTGAAACTAGACCGCTGACCTATGAACAAAACGAAATTTGGATTAGGGCAATATAAACCTTGAAAATAATATTACATAGTCTGACGGTTAAATGCACATCGAACGATAACTATCTATAATACATTAATATATATCATACCATTTTGACACACTCGCTAATACATTAATATATATCATACCATTTTGACACACTCGCTAATACATTAATATATATCATACCATTTTGACACACTCGCTAATACATTAATATATATCATACCATTTTGACACACTCGCTAATACATTAATATATATCATACCATTTTGACACACTCGCTAATTATTCTTAGAACATTGAAAGCAGTCACACAGCTCAGATATAACGCACACTCCCAAAACACACTATAGGAATGTGAGATAATAGAATATCAAATAGGTGTATCTATTGTGCGAGGAACTAATCCATAGCGCAATTAATTCAGATTTTAAATGAGTAAATCATGTTTTCCGAGGAAGGTTTTGCTTCCGTAGATAAATGTGTATGAGGGCATTGCTTCCCTTGATAAATGTCCAGGGAGGCATTACTTCCCTTGATAAATGTCTAGAAAAAAAAATAATTTGGAGTCCGTTTCATCCGGTACACGAGACGCACTCAAGAACTGTGGTGTGCTTTGACAGATGGTCCTTATCAAGGTTGGTAGTCCGAGAGGTTGTAAAGCTACAGTTTATGCTGTTTTCATTTCTTCTCCGCTATAATGGTCGAATTGCATATATGTTTGTTTTTTTATTTTGTATGAAAATATTAAAAAAATAATTAAAACTCAAGTTTATCCGTTGTGATAATTATATACATTTTCAGGAAACTGATGCGAGTTCTTTGAAAATAATAATAACTATAAACAAAACAATACGCCTAATAATGACAACAAAGATAGACAAATGGAACTAATAACAATTTACAAAATAATAATAACTATAAACAAAACAATACGCCTAATAATGACAACAAAGATAGACAAATGGAACTAGTAACAATTTACAAAATAATAATAACTATAAACAAAAAGAAAACAGCAAAAGTATACCTAATAATGCCAACAAAGATAGACAAATGGAACTAGTAACAATTTACAAAATAATAATAACTATAAACAAAAAGAAAACAGCAACAGTACACCTAATAATGACAACAAAGATAGACAAATGGAACTAGTAACAATTTACATAATAATAATAACGACTAAAGACAAAACACTATCAACAATATACCTAATAATGGTAACGACTAAAGACAAAAGACTATCAACAGTTTACCTAATAATGATAACGACTATAGACAAAAAAACTATCAACAACATACCTAATAATGATAATGACTATAGACAAAAAACTATCAACAATATACCTAATAATTGATAATGACTATAGACAAAAAACTATCAAACTATCAACAATATACCTAATAATGATAATGACTATAGAAAAAACTATCAACAATATACCTAATAATGATAATGACTATAGACAAAAAACTATCAACACTATACCTAATAATGATAATGACTATAGACAAAAAACTATCAACAATATACCTAATCAAGCTGTGATAAGGCACGCTCACACTAGACACATCGCTGAAGCAAATAGTCCAACACTGGCTAAATTTACTCTCGAGAACAATGCACATTATCAGTCAAACAGTTCCTGTCTGTTCTCCCTAACTATTTACACTCTACACCGTCTGTTCACTAAATACACTGATCTGTTTACTCCCTACATTGACTGTTTCTTTACTCTGTACACTAACTGTTAATCTTTAGCATGTACAACAGTGATTTAGTACAATATTTGACGTGCTTAACTAATCTGTTGATGTAATCTTTAACTTGTACAACAGTGAGTTAGTACAACATTTCACGTGCTTAACTAATAGGTTGATGTAATCTTCAGCTCGTACAACAGTGAGTTAATGTAATATGTGGTGTGCTTAAATGATGTGCCAGTATAATCTTTAACTTGTACAACAATGAGTTAGTACAACATTTCACGTGCTTAACTAATAGGTTGATGTAATCTTCAGCTCGTACAACAGTGAGTTAATGTAATATGTGGTGTGCTTAAATGATGTGCCAGTATAATCTTTAACTTGTACAACAATGAGTTAGTACAACATTTCACGTGCTTAACTAATAGGTTGATGTAATCTTCAGCTCGTACAACAGTGAGTTAATGTAATATGTGGTGTGCTTAAATGATGTGCCAGTATAATCTTTAACTTGTACAACAATGAGATAAGAAGATTATATAACGTGCTTAAATGATATGTCGGTGTAATCTTTAACTGTGGTACTAGTACAATATTTATTTTTCATTTCATTGATACTAGTATAATATTTAGTTTTCCAAACAATGGTATTAATATGATATTTAGTATTTAAAACAATGGTATTAGTATAATAATTCTTTTTTTAAATAGTGATACTAATATAATATTTGATTTTCAAAATAGTTATATTATTATAATTTTTAGTTTTCAAAACTGTAGTTTTAGTACAATATATAGTTTTCAAAACCGTGATATTAATATAACATTTAGTTTTCAAAATATTAGTATTGTTATAATATTTAGTTTTCAAAACAGTGATATTAGTTTATAATATTAGTTTTATAATATTGGGTTTGTTATATTTAGTTTTATAGAATTAGCTTGTTATATTATTTAGTTTTATAATATTGGGCTCGTCATAATAGTAGTGTTCCTGATTGCAATGAATATTAAAGCATACGTTTTGTCTCGACTTCAAAGTGCCAGCGTTAACGTTTGGGTCAGGTAGGAGCACTGATAAATGTCTGAGAATGTCCACCTGCTCTCATTTAGCTTACACAGGAGAGAAAGTAAGTCATGTAATAAATTGAGTCTCTTCATTTAACTTATATTTTTCTATGATCACTTCACAATAATATCTTTCTATGATCGCTTTACAAATTGATATTTTTCTGTGATCACTTTGCATTAATATTTTTCTACGATCACTTTACCGTAACGTCTTTCTATGATTACTTTACATTAACATATTTTTATGATAACTTCACATTAATATATTTTTATGGCCATTCTACATTCATATATTTCTATGATTACATTATTTAAAATGTATACCTTTCTATGATCATTTTACAAGGAATACTTTTTTATGATTACGATAACAATTTTCTACTTTCACTTTAAATTAAACACCTTTCTACGATCACGTTAAAATGAACACTTTCTACGATCACGTTAAAATGAACACTTTCTACGATCACGTTAAAATGAACACTTTCTACGATCACGTTAAAATGAACACTTTCTACGATCACGTTAAAATGAACACTTTCTACGATCACGTTAAAATGAACACTTTCTACGATCACGTTAAAATGAACACTTTCTACGATCACGTTAAAATGAACACTTTCTACGATCACATTCAAGTCAATACCTTTCTATAATTGCTTTAAAATAACTTCTTTTCAATGGCCATTTTGCAATTGATGCCTATCTATGATCACTTTAAAATAACTTCTTTTCAATGGCCATTTTGCAATTGATGCCTATCTATGATCACTTTAAAATAAATACTTTCCTATGATCATTTTACAATCAGTTTCTTTCAATGATCACTTCTATAATGAATATAAAATCACATGGAAGTATGGTTGAATCACTCTTTTCCTTTTTACAGACGTCTGACGTCACAACATGTTATTGCTTCTACTGCTTGTCTTAATCCCAGTATGTTGTGGGTGAGTTTAGCTACAAATTCTCTCTGTCATTAACATCAAACAACTAATTATTTTAATGTAACTTTATATAATGCAGATAATTATTTTAATTTAATATTTTTTTATATCAAACAACTAATTATTTTAATATAACATCAAACTTATCCTATTGTAACTATTAGAATGCTTGTGATGTATGAAGTTATATGCAATGACCTTATTGATCTTAATGACTTACTGCATTTAAATCACGTTCAATTTCTAAACGTTGTACAAATATAAGACTGCAAATATGCAATAGAAGTGTACAAACAGAAAACAGGTGTACAAATACACAAGTATACTAAACAGAAGTGTATAAAGATTTAACACAAGTATATAATACTGAGTAAAAATGAACACACATACAACACAAGTATACAAACAACAACAAAAGCGTATACACAAATTAGTATACAAAACACAAATGTATACAAATGCATAAGCATATAAAACAAGTGCAGAAACACACAGTTGTGCAACACAACACTTGTGTATACAAGCATCAGTAGTATTTTCAGCAGATCAAAGAGAAAAATGTACACAGTGCAATGCAATGTATAAGTTTCATAAAATGAAGGCCATTTAACCCCTTCGTAATTTGCAAGTGTATGTATTGATTTGGCCATTTAAACTCTGTTTCTCGATCTAAATAGAGTATTGATTTGTTCGAAAGACTAGTTCTAGATATAAGTACAAGCATTGATTTATTTGAAAGACTATTCTAGATTTAATTGCAAACATTGATTTGTTTGAAAGACTATTCTATATCTAAGTGCAAGCATTGATTTGTTTGAAAGACTATTCTAGACCTAAGTACAAGTATTGAGTTGTTTGAAAGACTATTTCTAGATCTAAATACACCTATTGATTTGTCTGAAAGACTATTTCTAGATATAAGTACAAGTATTGATTTGTTTGAAAGACTATTCTATATCTAAATACAAGAATGATTTCTTTGAAGACTATTCTAGATCTAAATACACGCATTGATTTGTTGGAAAGACTATTTCTAGATCTATGTACAAGTATTGATTTGTTTGAGAGATTATTTCTAGATCCAAGTACAATGTTTTGTTTGAAAGGCTTTTTCCAGATCTGATAATACATATTTATTTGTTTGACAGTGTTGTCCCCACAGGCTCAGCTTATGTCAGCCCTGGTGCAATGGCACACGAGCTATTTTTAGAAGCTGATTCAAACCACGACCGTAACGTGACATTACAGGAGATGGTTCGTCTCTTTGACCGATTTGATTATAATTGTGAGTCGTTTAGTTATTTGTACAGTTATTTGACCCGAACTCTCATAGTCTAACAATAATCAGCACATGATTGTCCTTAGAGTGGTGATGTCTCATCTTTTATATGAGAATGGCTTGTCATTTAGTGTGTGATCTTTTATAGTGATGAGAATGGCTTGTCATTTAGTGTGTGATCTTTTAGTGATGAGAATGGCTTGTCATTTAGTGTGTGATCTTTTATAGTGATGAGAATGGCTTGTCATTTAGTGTGATGATCTTTTATAGTGATGAGAATGGCTTGTCATTTAGTGTGTGATCTTTTATAGTGATGAGAATGGCTTGTCATTTAGTGTGATGATCTTTTATAGTGATGAGAATGGCTTGTCATTTAGTGTGATGATCTTTTATAGTGATGAGAATGGCTTGTCATTATTATTATTATTAATATAGGGAGCGCTTTCGGCTTCCGCCGCTTTCACGCTAAATGGCTTGTCATTTAGTGTGTGATCTTTTATAGTGATGAGAATGGCTTGTCATTTAGTGTGGTGAAATTTTATAGTGATGAGAATGAGTTATTAATAGACATTCAGACTTATTAACAGTCAGATATGTAACAGACCGGACCGTCAGACTTATTTAACAGTCAGATATTTAGCAGACATTCAGACTTATTAACAGGTAATCACACTTATTAACAGACATTTAGACTTAAAAACAGTCAGACGTGTAACAGACAGTCACACTTATTAAATGACATTCAGATTTATTAACAGTCAGACGTAAAACAGACAGTGATACTTATTAGCAGACATTCAGACTTAAGATTCAGTTATGTGGTTATCTAACTTTTAGACTTATATAACTGTTAACCTGCTTATGGATAGGTAACGTGTGTGGACAGAATTTGAATGTAGGAGGTGTGAGAAAGTCATGAATATTAATTAGTTCTAGCTGTGTCATTAATTTCATTGATTAAAAATGTCAGTCAACGTAAAAAATGGAAGGAGTCGTTCAGAGTCGTGTGATTCTCAAACCTAAAAACACTCAGTATCTAATGAAGAGCATAGTGCTATTTCCACCAGGATGAGAGAACAGTGTGTATATAGATCTGGCGGAATGGGGGAGGGGGTGGCGGTTTTCACGTCATACAAAGTTTCCCTTGACCATGTACAAAATTGCACGTGAGGCAGATGGGTGTGGCTACTACCATTCCGCCCACAATAGACACAGACGTCATTCAAATGACAGATTACTGTCCCATTTGTAATGATGACGGGTGAGCTTCCCCATGTATTAATGTTAGGGTGTTAACTTTCCTCAAATATAAAGCTGAAATTAGTTAAATTACAATTAAACTCAATTATATTGTTGATTAGGATGTTGTTGCTCATCACAGGTTCATTTGTGTTCACATTCTTTTCAGTGAATTTGGGGTTTTAATGTTTTATATAAATTATTACTTAATTGTACTTTATGCAGAAAATATCTTTTTTTAAAAACTTATATTAATAAAATAAACTAATTTTCATGTGAAATAATGCACAAGTAATTGCTTATTTATTTTCTTGTTTTCTTAATTGTTGCAACGATTGATTGATTCTTTTGTTGTTGAAGGAATGGCATGCCCTGTACTTGAATGGCATGCTCTGTACTTAAAGGCATGCTCTGTACTTAATGGCATGCTCTGTACTTAAAGGCATGCTCTGTACTTAATGGCATGCTCTGTACTTAATGGCATGCTCTGTACTTCAATGGCATGCTCTGTACTTAATGGCATGCTCTGTACTTAAAGGCATGCTCTGTACTTAAAGGCATGCTTTGTACTTGAATGGCATGCTCTGTACTTAAAGGCATGCTCTGTACTTAATGGCATGCTCTGTACTTAATGGCATGCTCTGTACTTGAATGCCTGTTCGTAGTGTGATCATTTTTAGAAATATGGAGATGTAACAGTGGTTTGTGAAATATTTTAATAGTGCTTATTGATAATTTGTTTATTTGTTTCACTGGCTTTGTGAAATTTTTAAGGGTGCTTTTTGACATTTTGTTACATGGTCTGGTGATATTTTCTTACACTGACTTTGTGACATTCTCTTGCAGTCGATGAACGAGTGACACGCCAGGAGTTCCTTAGACATATTCAGATGAATGAACCGGAACTTGAGGTGTATACCAACGGCCTCTTTGACATCTTTGACATGGACAACAACAACATCATTGAACTCTACGACTTTGTCGAATTCTTCATGGTCATGGACCCTGACAGTCAGTGTTCACTGTAACCATAGCAACACATTGCCAAGAATTCGTAATAATAAATTAATCTGACATTTCTATATTTAGTCAGGGACCCTGACATTCAGTGTTTACTGTAACCTTATCAACACATTGTCAAGGATTAGTAATAATAAATTAATCTAACATTTCTATATGTTAGATTAATTTATTATTACTAATCCTTGACAATCCTTGACAATAGAGAATATAGAAATATAGAAAATATATAATAATAATATTTCTATATTATTATTATATATTTTCTATATTTCTATATTCTATATTGTGATGGACCCAAATAGTCAGTGTTCACTGTAGACATAGCATCTCATTGTCAAGAATTAGTAATAATAATTTCAGTCTGACAGTACTTCACTGAGAGAGAGGATCACAAAAGAATAATTATAAATAAAGATTGAAGTATGTCTTTTTACAAATATTCCGCCCTTAACTATCATATATTATAAATACAGATTAAAGTATATATTTTTTACAAATATTCCGCCCCTAACTATCATGTATGCGTGCAAACGTATTCCATTAGGATGAATTACATGTGGCATTTTTTTTTAATTCGCTTAAAATATGTACTTTACTAAATGGCGTCATAATTATTATATTTCCATTAATTAGTAAATAATTAAAATTGTTTGAGTTACGTACAGTCACTTTGTTAAATTCGTTCAAATGACTAAATGCCGCCATTCGTGTTAGGGTTTAATCAGTGAATAATTTAAATTGGAAAAAGGACCTAATGTCCAGCAAATCTATAGAAACCAGCCAGTTATCTATATTTGGAGGCCAGTCTGATATGTATTGAAATGAGTCAAGTAGATATTCATGAAGTCAGTAAGGCAGAAATGCATTAAAACCAATCAGTCAGATGTATGTAGAAACCAGTCAGGCAAATTTGTATTGAAACCAATCAGATAGATGTATGTAGAAACCAGTCAGGCAAATTTCTATTGAAACCAATCAGACATATATTTAGAAGCAAATTATGTATATTTGATTGAAAACATTCAGGCATTTATATTTAGAAGCCAATCATGCAGATTTGTATTGAAACCAATCAGACAGATATATTTAGAAGCAAATTAGGCATATTTGTATGAAAACAATCAGGCATTTATATTTAGAATCCAGTCAGGCAGATTTGTATGAAAACAATCAGGCATTTATATATAGAAGCAAATTAGGCAGATTTGATTGAAAACAATCAGGCATTTATATTTAGAAGCAAATTAGGCATATTTGATTGAAAACAATCAAGCATTTATATTTAGAAGCCAGGCAGGCATATTTGTATTGAAAACAATTAGGCATTTATATTTAGAAGCCAGTCATGCAGATTTGTATTGAAAACAATCAGGCATATATATTTAGAACCAGTCAGGCAGATTTGTATTGAAAACAATCAGGCATTTATATTTAGAAGCCAGGCAGGCATATTTGTATTGAAAACAATTAGGCATTTATATTTAGAAGCCAGTCAGGCAGATTTGTATTGAAACTAGTTTGACAGATATATTTAGAAGCCGGTCTGCAGATTTATATTTAAACCAATTTGGCATATATGCTTGAAAGCATATCAGATACGTATATTTTACTGTCATTCATTATATTTGAAGCAATTGAAAATTTTTAACTTTTAGAAATTGAATAAGTTAAATATTTTAATTTGAAATAGGGAATAATTGAAATATTTTCCATCCACAAATCAAAAATCTTTTCATATCGAATCAAAATAAATTGGGAAAAAACTTGTGGAAAATGGTTTTCCTTAAAAATGTCAATGAATATAACTGTTAAATGTCAACAAAAGGAAAGTCTTTTTTCATTTTAAACCATCATCAAATGATATATTTTAATTGTAAAATGTCTTAATATATGTCTGTTACAAAAACGCGGGAAACTGGTTTATAATTAATTGTATATTCATTATTTTTACAGTAAACTTAATGCACAGCAAGGCTTCTCAATTGCATAAACACTCGGGTAGAAATCAAAGTGTTAGTGCTGAGAAAAACTGAAACTTCGTTTTTGACTGAAAGGATGAAATGAAATATATAATTGCACATACCGAGTCGAAGGAACGGACGACTGTTGGTGCTGAATAAAGGAAACAGACAATAATACTATATAATGGCTAAAGAAATAAAACAATACTACATAATGGCTAAAGAAATAAAACAATACTATATAATGGCAAAACAATACTACACAATGGCTAAAGAAATAAAACAATACTACACAATGGCTAAAGAAATAAAACAATACTGCATAATGGCTAAAGAAATAAACAATACTACATAGTGGCTAAATAGATGAACTTTATATATTGGCTAAAAGAAGTTACATTTATATGATGGATAAGTGGAAAAAAAGTAATATGTGCTAATATTTTTAAAAACTATTTAGAAAGTTACAAAGTAAATGTAATACAAATCAACATAATTTCTAAACTGCTGTCTTTACTTTCATATTGTTTCTTTACTTTTCAGATGACAACTACGTCCCTGAATATGACTTTGTCAGTTTCTTTACTCAGGTCTGTTATTTTCTTCTTTATTGACGCACTCAGAAACACATGAATTCAAGCGCGGACCTATACACCTACAACCAAGCACAAATATATAAATACATACAACCAAACACGGACATATAACACAAACACATACCATCAAGCACGGATATATAACAGAAACACATACAGCTAAACCCGGACATAACACAAACACATATAACCAAATACGGACATATACCACAAACGCATACAACAAACACAAACAATAACATAAACACATACAACCAAACACGTACATATAATACAAACACATACCATCAAGCACGGACATATTACATAAACACATATAGCTAAACCCGGACATAACACAAACACATACAACCAAATACGGACATATACCACAAACGCATACAACAAACACAAACAATAACATAAACACATACAACCAAACATGGATATATAACACAAACACATACAACCAAACACGTATATATAACAATTTTAAAGTCAATGTTGAAAAGTGAAAGTCCCTGGAAATTAAGATACATGAAATCCATACCATAGTAAGAGGATTTTAAATTAGCAAGTCGACTGCTTTCTTAGATAATACATATACCACTGTTGTTTTCTGTTATAAAACAGTATAGTATGTACTATTGCAGTCTGTAATTATGTTCTATGTTATAAAACAGTATAATGTGTACTATTGCAGTCTCTAATTCTGTTCTATGTTATAAAACAGTATAATGTGTACTATTGCAGTCTTTAATTCTGTTCTATGTTATAAAACAGTATAATGTGTACCATTGCAATCTCTAATTCTGTTCTATGTTATAAAAACAGTATAATGTGTACTATTGCAGTCTCTAATTCTGTTCTATGTTATAAAACAGTATAATGTGTACTATTGCAATCTCTAATTCTGTTCTATGTTATAAAAAATTATAATGTGTACTATTGCAGTCTGTACTTCTGTTCTCTGTTATAAAACAATTTCTGTTGTTGATATAATCACATTAATAAACTTGGCTCTATAGTCCCTCACTGCTCATATGTCAAAGAAATGTTTTTATCAATTTCAAGAATTTAATTTTGCTAAGAAATATTTCATTAGTGCACCCCAAACTGTGCAACACTGACTACTGATACGTACAACACTAATTCCTAATGTGTACCACACTGATTTCTAATATGAACACAACTGACTCCTAATATGCACAACACTGACTCCTAATGCGTACAGCACTGACTCCTACTGCGTACAACACTGACTCCTAATGCGTATAGCACTGACTCCTAATGCGTACAGCACTGACTCCTAATACGTACAACACTGACTCCTAATGCGTACAGCACTGACTCCTAATGCGTACAGCACTGACCCCTAATGCGTACAACACTGACTCCTAATGCGTGCAACACTGACTCCTAATGCGTGCATCACTAAATATTGCCAGAATTACATGGTTCTAAATACTGAAGATTTACTACTTTCTATTACTAACAGATTTACTACTTTCTAATACTAACAGATTTACTACTTTCTAATACTAACAGATTTACTACTTTCTAATACTGATTTACTACTTTCTAATACTAACAGATTTACTATTTTCTAAATACTGCCAGAATTACAGCTTTCTAAATACTGCCAGAATTACAACTTTCTAAACACTGCCAGATTTATTACATTATAAATGTTATGAGATTTTGCTACTTTCTAAAAACTGTTTATGTACATGTGTAAAGATGGTGTGCATTGATCTGTGTTTGTGTGTTGTGATGGTGACCATTGGATCTGGGCGTGTGTTGTGATAGTGTGCATTGGATTTGTATGTGTTGTGATGATGTACATTGATCTGTGTTTGTGTGTTGTGATGATGAGCATTGGATCTGTGCGTGTAATGAGGTGATGTGCATTGGATCTGTGCGTGTAATGAGGTGATGTGCATTGGATCTGTGCGTGTAATGAGGTGATGAGCATTGGATCTGTGCGTGTAATGAGGTGATGTGCATTGGATCTGTGCGTGTAATGAGGTGATGTGCATTGAATCTGTGCGTGATGGTATGCAATCTGAGTAGGCAAGGTATTTGCTTGAAAAGTTTGCAAAACAGTTTTGTCTTCGAGATTATTTTTAATCGGACAAATAAACCCTGCGTACAGTTTCATAAACATATCTTGTTGTGAACATGCAAACTGAATAATAGCTTGCAAATTGTATCGAAAACTGTATAATAATGTGGCGAGGGGTTTTATCTGTTAATTGTTAACTACTATTTATATGACATTATATTCATTAATAATTCATAATAATAATTCTTCTTCACAATCAACCACAATCACCCGACGGGGTCTTTGTCATTTGCGGTCATGGAGTGACTAAGTCAAACTCTGGAAAGTCTGTCGGATATTTATTCCTCCCTCACAAGTGTTATTTTCTAGAATAACAGACCCTTAACTGAACTATCCCGTCAGTTACTCTGTCCTTATTCCAGCCCCCCCCCTCCCTCCCCCACAATTGCTCCCTAATTCGGTGATAGGACTTATCTTTAAAAATATGCTAGACCGTCTTTGTTCATTAAATTATTACGTCATTGGCAGAGCCCCTACCCATCACCCTACACATTCACCCCTCTTTTAAATAACGAGAGTATATACTATATAAGTAAGATATAACACATTTATTAAAGAAAAGAATAGTAAATAAAATCAAGTTACAGTTAGAATGATATTATAAATTACACTCAAGGCAAGACTTAGAGATCACAGATCTCTCAAAGCTTATTAATTAGGAAAAGAAACATTTATCATTAATTAGTCTCTAGAACAATTACTAGGACTTACACACATAAAAGAATAATATCAATACTTTCTAGACACTACAAACTCTACAGAAAGAATCAGAATTGGAAATTTACAATAATCACAGAACATTACAGATATGCAACACGAGCATGAATATGAATTCACCTGATATAGTATGCGTAGTTCTCTGTCCCTGTGGCTTAGCGTGGTCTGCTGGTTGACAATGCTGGCTATCGGTATTAAGCCTGGAAACAGTTTTGTTCATTTTGCACTCAGCTGAATGTATAAATGGGATTTTATAATAGAAATTGGATGTATAAATGTGATTTATATAATCGATATTGGATGTATAAATGTGATTTGTATAATAGATATTGGATGTATAAATGGGATTTATATAATCGATATTAAATCTGTTTTGTATAATAGACAATGGATGTATAAATGTGATTTGTATAATACATATTTTCAATGCAACTAAAGAAAATCATAATATAAGGAATATAAAAGTCTGTATCATGTATCATTAATATTACAATATAAATGTGCATATAACATTGTGACTGAATGATAAATATTTGTGCATTTGTTTGTCTTACATCAGATAAAAGTGAGGAAAGTGAAGACACCGGTGTTTGTCATGAACTCATGACAAATTTGAAATACTGTTAATTTGTTGTCTTGCTTGAGACAAAAGTGTGGAAAGTGAAGCCAGGGGTGTCGTGAACTCAATGAAATACTGTAAATGTGTCTTGCTTGTTGTGTTGTTTTCAGGTTTATAAAACTGTAGAACATCTCCATCCAGAGTTCCCGGCAGTTGGCTGAATTTGGGCTGTTATGTACATAGCAAGAAAAAGGCTGAATTTGGACCATTCTGTACAATGAGACTGGACATAGTTATCATTTAGGAATTGTCACGTTATGTACAATGAGATGAACATAGTTATCATTTAGGAATTCTTGCAATATCAGAGTATAGTAATGTAAACTCAATATAGGAATAGTGTTGTTGTTTTTTATAAAAAAAAAATGATTGTTTGGTGTGAACATCAGACAAATAAGACAAGGTCTTGCTTTTGTTATTTTCGCTTTTTTTTTTATTATGCGTATTCTTTCATTTTATAAAGACACACTACACACTACACTACACACACACACACACACACACACACACACACACACACACACACACACACACACACACACACACATACACACACAAACAATTATATGCATAGAAGGATGGATGAAAGGATGCTTATACAGCGGATATATAGATGGAGAGAGAGAGAGAGAGAGATGAATGCCACCTAGGTAATAGTTAAGTTTATTAATAATACATAATTAATCATCCATAACTAATTACAAGTGATGAGAATCTTAATTTATGTTATTAATAATTCTCCAGAAGACACCACCCATCTCTCTCACTTTGTGGATATGTATATAACCTTGCCAATACAGCGGAAATGATATAGGTTAAAAATTTAGGAGTATATTTCAAAAAATTTAATCCACACTATTTCAATATTTCTCTTTCAAAAGAGAAATAAGCATAGATAAAGCAAGACAATTCTAGATAGTGTTATAAAAGTAATGAGATAAGACTGCTTTCTAAATATCTATATGACTAATTAACCAGATCTTCTCTAGCTCCATTTCGAGTCTAGGATTCCTGGATTGGATTCCTAAGAGTAATAAATTTTTCAACAATAATTTTTTCACATTTACTAATTTCAATACTATCACAATTAGTTAAACAATTTGGGACAAATGTGAATTCATCTCCAGAGAGACCTAGACCCCCCAGAACACATTTTATTATTTTCCAAAAGCCAGTAAACAAATTGTTACTTGGCTATAGAAAATAAGTATTTCCACAAACTAAACTTTTAGAGTTAGCATTTTAACAAATTCATCACTCTCTGAATGCACATTCTACTCAAACAAAATACATGGAGTGTGGTCAGAGAGAAATGGTGATTTTAAAATAATAATAATAAAGTTTCAGATGTCAGGCTAGAGAACTTCTTACAAGCGTCATGCAGATTACGAATACAATTAGAATTTCACAAGAGTAAAATTAAACACTTTAAAATTTGCTTTGATCAAAATTCTGCTTCTGAACAACTGAATATACATTTGTAAAGGGGGGATAACAATGCAATACATATTACAAACAGGTTTCATTACCTCCCATTATTTATAAACCAGTTGCATTTCAACGTATCCATGCCTACAGTAATGCTATGTACTTAATAACAATAAATGTACATTATATATGCATTATAGTTTTTTTTTAATGAATGCATGAAAAGGTGTAATAAGTTTTAATTACGAGTAAGTACACAGTTATGTATATCAATATACTTAAAGTAATATTCCAAGACAGGTTACACCTTTTTAATAGCCATTTAAGAATAAGTGTGTGTGTGTGTGTGTGTGTGTGTGTGTGTGTGTGTGTGTGTGTGTGTGTGAATGTGTAACTGTATGTGTTTATATGAGAGTGTATGTATGTGTGTACGAGTATGCGTGAGTGTGTATGTATGTGAGTGAGTGTGTATGTGGTTTGCGCGAATGTGTGAGTGTGTGTATGTGTGCACGGATGAATACTATGTATATAGGGGTCTGGGGTCTCAAACACGCGGCCCGCGAAGCATATTTGGGATTTTCAAAAATATGCCATTTAATTTATTTACTTTTCTCTCGCTGCCGCTGATGTTAATGCCGTCTTAACCATAAGAAATTCTTAGTTATTCGTAGTCTTTTGATTGATTATACTTGCCACGCCCAATGTTAATGCCGTCTTAACCATAAGAAGTTCTTACTTATTTATTCGTAGTCTTTTGATTGATTATACTTGCCGAGCCCAATGTTAACGCCGTCTTAACCATAAGAAGTTCTTAACTTATTTATCTTTCGATTGATTATACTTGCTGCGCCCAATGCGGATATCCGGTTTATATAGTGGATGTGATGAAGTTGATTTTGCTACACTTTTATAAATATAAGTGCCCATATAAATGTCCTCTGTTTATATAGTGGATGTGATGAAGTTGATTTTGCTACACTTTTATAAATATAAGTGCCCATATAAATGTCTTCTGTTTCGAAAAAAAATAAAGCTAGTCTACGAAAAGAGAGTTTTTCAAGTAAAATGGGAGGATTTATATTATATTATAGGATTTATATTATGTTATAGGATTTATATGTCACTGAGGTTAGCGGTAAAATTCAATGTCCCGTTTATCAACAGACGATAGCTGTTCCAAAGAAGTACAACGTGTGTCGGCATTACGAAACAATGCACCATGGGAAATATGATGTGTACGTTAGCACTCCAAAACAATGCACCATGGGAAATATGATGTGTACGTTAGCATTACAAAACAATGCACCATGAGAAATATGATGCGTATGTAGGCAAAGTTAGAGAAGTTAAAGTTATGCAACTTAAAAGCAATGCTGGCGTTGAGTTAATGCAAGCAAGGGAAACAGAATAGAGTCAAGAGCAAACGCACACCACTGTTCAAAGAGCTGGCATTTATAAAGAACTGATAAATCCAAACAAGTAATGCAAAGACTACACCAATATAATCAAGTGCTGGTCAGTACAAAGAGCTAGTATAACGAACTAGCCAGTACTAAGAATTGACAAATATTAGCAATCTGTTAGTTCAGAGAACAACTCAATTTACAGAAATGGCAATTCAAAGCAAAGGCAGTGCAAAGAACTGGCATTTCAAAGAAAAGCTCAATGCAAAGAAATGGCAATTCACAGAATAGCTGAATGCAAAGAACTGGTATTTCAAAGAACAGCTCAATGCATACAAGTTGAAATTCAAACAACAGCTCAGTTCAAAGAACTGACGATTCAAAGAAGTAATAATGACAAGAGCTCGATGTGACAATGATCAACTCAAACAACTAGTCAGATTAAAGTAGTGATTGATATAAAAACTCATTATTACAAAGAAGCGTTACAAAGAATTAGTTAGTACCATGAGCTAGTCCTTACAAAGAACAATCCCCAGTTTCGTTCTGTTGTTTGTTTTTTAACTGATAATAGTCAAGTTCAAATATATCCTTATCAGTGTTCTGAACCTTGCGGGGAATTACTGCTAGGACCGCACTCACTCGTAGACTGAGAAAAAGACAGTCGTGACATAGGAAAAGGTAACTCATATACAAAGTCTGCCAGCGACATGAGAAAGATATTCAGCTATGAAAACAATATTTCTATCCAGATGTTTCTCCTTAGTTTCGGAAGGACAAGGAGAAAGATTTAATTTCTGACAAATTATTTAACTTATTGTCTAGCAAAAGGAAATGCCTAGATGTCCCATTCGCTCTATCACCCTACTCTGTGTGGTTATTTAGAGAGGTCGTACTTGCTCTAACATACTACTGTGGTTATTTAGAGAGGTCGTAGTTGCTCTAACATACTACTGTGGTTATTTAGAGAGGTCGTACTCGCTCTAACATACTACTGTGGTTATTTAAACAGGTTCCATTCCTCTGTCATACTACTATGATTGGTTGTCTAACAAGTTTTCATTGATCTATTACTCCATCAAGTTTGGTTTCTTAAAGGGGTGTCAGTGCTCTATAGCACTTTTATATCTGGTTATTTAAGGATCACACTACAATGTTTGTTTGCTAGGAGAAATCTCATTGCTCTAAAACACTATAATGTTTGGTTGCTGGGAGAAATCTCAATGCTCTAAAACACTATAATGTTTGGTTGTTAGGAGAAATATTTTGGTAGGTTGATACTTCTTACTAAAGGAGTAACAACTCCGTCTTTAATTATATTTAATGAGCCCCCATCCACCCACTGTTACCCCAACATATAGTTTAATAATATGTGCAAGAAGGTTAATAAACTTAACAATACATTTTTTAAATCAATAATAAATATACATATGACAAATACAATGAGAAGGTTATTTGACTTCAATATTCCATGAAACAACGTTCAAGTAATTCCAATACTTATTCAGTCTTATATCCTAACACATAATTCAGCAGTCAGATTAGTATTTTAAAAAATCACAGGACTATTCTTATCATAGAAGAAATGGAGTTATAGAGTAATATGATAATAGTTTGTACATAACCCTTTCAATAAGGTGAACTACAACAGTCACAAGTTTATTGTTCACAATAGAATAGTCAATCTTCCATATGCTTTGCTAAGCTTGCTGTAGAATGTTGCAAAGCTGTAGATCCCTTGAGACTAATCTAGGCACATGTTCGCCACATTAGTTTCTCAAGTAGGTAATCACAGTAATGAACTTCTAGCACTCCTTTTGCTAGAAAGTTCCGCAGTAGAGTTGGGCACGCTTGCCAACACACAAATATGGTGCATTGAATCATCATAACTGCCATATTGTAGGATGGAAACTTCTCAAATCCACCACATGTGTACAAAGAAGAAAGGAAAGAAAAGGCTTGCTCCCATCTGAAACATCTTATCAGAGAGCAACACTTAGTTCCAAGTTTAATCATCTCTATTCTCTATTCTTCCTTACAATCATTCTCAACTTACAATTCCTGCAACAGTATTTTATTAGCCCAATATTTCTGTGCAACATAATAAATAAAACATAATTAATTATGAACGTGATTCTGCTAGAAACAATGTCATCTGTTTAACATATTACATACAAGTTTCATAATTTACAACTGTAGAAATAATAGACTTTAACGTAATACATCTTTCCATTAAATTACAACTATAATATATTAAAAGCAAACTGTATGAAATATTTCCACGTCCATTCTCTCTCAATCAAACAGTTAACTCACCATTAAGCTAATGATCACCTTTTCATGACCATACCAGACTTGAGTTACTTCAAAATCAAAGTGATTAGAATATAAAACTTTCTTCAAATGTAAGTTTCAGTCTCTACCCATTGTTTAAATCATTATTTATAAACCTTAAACTTTTGGATAGCAAAAATTATTCATCCACTCCGGATTGGTTTGGATTACATCAGCAAGTTCTAGCATATTCTTTATCTGAGTTGTTATTTTAACTCTGGTACTTACAAAAATATCGTCATGCGCAGTAACCAAAGGTTATGTCACATTGACTTTTAACAAACTATATAATAATTACGTTTTAAAGTAGGGAATTTATTCCAGCACATTTAGTTTGTTTGTCAGTGGCTTAGACAGCTACATGGTTACAATAGTAGACTTGCTTAACTTTTTGGTGTACTATGATCAAACAGAAGTTGACTGATATCGGCATAGTGTACTGTGATCAAACAGAAGTTGACTGATATCGACATGGTGTACTGTGATCAAACAGAAGTTGACTGATGTCGACATGGATGAGGCTACAAAAATACTGAAGTCACTTTATAATGGGGTTGTGAAATGAAAATAGTGTACACCAGACACCTGTTTCACGACAAGGTCTCTGAAATAAGAAGATAAAGGAACTTTGACTAACCTGCCAATCTTATCTCGTTCTTTGATATCCGACTGTGTGTATGCTTGTAGGTACGTTTATCTTTTGTTACTGAAGGTAATATTTTAGTTTGATGTTGCAGGTAAGTTTGCCAGTAATCACTATAGGTAATGTATGTCATTACTTGTAACTTAAGTCATCTATCACAACTGATGTTAAGTATGTTTGTATTTTACAGTTGTAGGTATGTTGTCTGACTTGTACAGATGTATTCTATTTTTATTACTTGAAATAAATGCTTTCTAACTATTGCATGTTACAGTTGTAGGTAGGGTATGCTGATCGACAAAAGAGTAGTTTGAGTTCATGACTTGTAAAGTAAGTGTCTTACAACAGCTATTTGTACGTAACAGTTGTGTTTTGTAAAGACCATTTTACATCTCTTACCAAACAATAATTTTTACACTTTTTATCTAAACATTGTCTTCACATTAGGTAAATAATTAATTAATTAGGTCAGTCAGCTACAAACATTGAAGTGACATTAATCTATGTTTCATTGTATTTTCAAATAGCAATCCATTGCTGGTGTGTTGCCAATTAAGCAAGCCAGTATTGATGTGTTTGACATTTAAATAAGACATGACTGATGTGTTTGACATTTAAATAAGTCATGACTGATGTGTTTGACATTTAAATAAGTCATGACTGATGTGTTTGACATTTAAATAAGTCATGACTGATGTGTTTGACATTTAAATAAGTCATGATTGATGTGTTTGACATTTAAGTAAGTCATGACTGATGTGTTTGACATTTAAATAAGTCATGACTGATGTGTTTGGCATTTGAATAAGCCATGACTGATGTGTTTGACATTTAAATAAGTCATTACTTCATACATTGTATCCGACATTTAAACATGCCATTACTTCACACTCTGTATCTTACATTTAAAATACCAATATTTCATACACTATATCTTATATTTAAACATGACATTACTTCATACACTGTATCTTGCACACGTCTGAGTCATTAATAACGTATGACAAGTACTGGACTTTGTTTCGTTTGTTCCAGAAAATCCATTAAAATGATCGCACTTCTGTTATTTGCTGTTCTTCCAGTCTGCAATGGGTAAGTGTGCCTTTTTAATGGTTACGTTTTTCATGAACAGTTGTTAAGCATTTTCTCTTTTGGTGAGTACCTAGTTTTGTTTTTAATCGTTACGTATTCTCGCTTTCTGTAGGCCTCTGGATGTAATGGGAAATTGCTTCAGTATGCACTTGTACATTGTCTATTTCTGATGGGTATATTTCCTTGATTGTAATGATTATATTTCTTTGTTTTTATTAATACCTTTCCTAAAGAAACTTTTCCAGACATGTAATATTCCATTTCCTAGTTTGCAATAGAACGTTGTCTTGCTCGTAATTGTACTCTTCCAAGTTTGTAATGGTACTTTTCAAACTGTAATGGTACGTTTTCTAATTTGTAATTTCAAAATGCATAATGGTACGTTTTCTACTTTGTAATGGTACTTTTCAAAGTGCATAATGGTACGTTTTCTAATTTATAATGGTACGTTTGCTAATTGGTAATCGTGGTACGT
The DNA here is from genome assembly GCA_028829895.1 of Sinotaia quadrata. Taxonomy (NCBI): domain Eukaryota; kingdom Metazoa; phylum Mollusca; class Gastropoda; order Architaenioglossa; family Viviparidae; genus Sinotaia; species Sinotaia quadrata. The sequence goes on along the minus strand of CM054181.1, from coordinate 76,358,866 downwards.
TCCTAGTTTGTACCATGTCTTCTCGTAATAATAGTACGTTCCTAGTTTGTACCATGTCTTACCATGTGTTCTCGTAATAATAGTACGTTCCTCAAACAATGTCTGTCCTGTTTAATCATCTTGATGAGGTTGTCTGTCACTTTTAATCTTCTTGATGAGGTTTTCTGTCACGTCTAATCATCTTGATGAGGTTTTCTGTCACGTTTAATCATCTTGATGATTTCTTTTAACAGATAATATTTGATAAGGTTATTATCTGATAACATTTAATAAATAATGTTTGATAGTGTGTTAAGTAACATTTAACAGATAATATTTGATAAGATGTTTTGTAACATTTAACATATGATGCCTGTCTGATGATGGCTGTATTTGACAGTAGTGACGTGTACCTAATAATTTATGAATGTCTGTTTAAGGCTGTATTTGACAGTTGTGACGTGTACCTAATAATTTATGAATGTCTGTTGAAGGCTGTATTTGACACTTGTGACGTGTACCTAATAATTTATGAATGTCTGTTGAAGGCTGTATTTGACAGTAGTGACGTGTATCTAAGTCTGTTATGAACGTCTGTTGCAGCTTGTATTTGACAGGCGACGTCACAGGACCGTCACCTGGAGAGATGGCTCATCAGTTATTTTTAGATGCTGACGGGAATTCTGATGGCGTATTACATTTATCTGAAATGGTTAATCTCTTTCTAGGCTATGACACAAATGGTCAGTCGAATACGTCATTATAATGGTCAGTCGAATAAGACATTATAGTGGTTAGTCAAATTCGTCATCATAGTAGTCAGTCGAATATGTCATTATAATGAATAATATATTTCTAGGTTATGACACGAGTGGTCGGTCAGTCGAATACGTCTTTATAATGGGTAATGTCTAGGCTATGACACAAATGGTCAGTCGAAAATTTCAAAAGAATGGTTAATCTCTTTCTAGGCTATGACACAAGTGGTTGGTCAAATACGTCATTATAATGGCCAGTCGAATGCGTCATTATATCGGTGAGTCGAATATGTCATTATAACGGTGAGTCGAATACGTCATTGTAATGGTCAGTCGAATACGTCATTATATCGGTGAATCGAATACGTCATTATAATGGTCAGTCGAATATGTCATTATAATGGTCAGTCGAATATGTCTTTATAATGGGCAGTCGAATATGTCTTTATAATGGTCAGTCGAATATGTCATTATAATTGTCAGTCTTTTTAATGTAGAACACGTCACAGTTTCTCACTTCACACGAAGCTCGACACTAATGTCTATGAGAAAATGTCAAATTAACTAATTTATATTCAAATATATCACAAAGAGAGATACATCATATTTAATATTTTGTAGAAATACATTGAATGTTTTATTCGTGAAAATTTATATCAGATGTCCGAGAAACTCTTCGAAGTTTGACAGATTGTATAAGAATTAAAGTTCGTTGGTTTAAAAATCGTCAGAACATTGTTTCTATTTTGATAGAAATTAATTTTTATAATTATCAAAGCTAACAGGAACTGAAATGATATTTAAGACACAAAAGTAATTCAGGTAGTTATATATATGGTTTGGTATTATACGCAAATAGAAGTCAGAATTCCTGCCTGTGAATACAGTGAGTTGTCAGAGCTTGTTACGAATGAATTTATGCAAATAACCGTATACAGGTTTGTAAAAGCAGCGTGGATGTCTAACACAAATAGTATCAAAGTTTTTTTCGGCTGGAGTTAATGTTATGACTACAAATAATATCAAGACCAGTTCGACATGAGTTGCTGTTATGACACACAAATAATATCAAGACCAGATCGACATGAGTTGCTGTTATGACACACAATTAATATCAAGACCAGTTCGACATGAGTTGCTGTTATGACACACAATTAATATCAAGACCAGTTCGACACGAGTTCCTGTTATGACAAAAGTAGTATCAAATCCTGTTTGGCATGAGTTCCAGTTGTGACCCAAATAATATTTTTCTAAGTTATTTAAGAATGAATTGTAATTATTGCACTAGTACAGGCTGGTCCAACTTCCCAATCACTGGGGGCTAGATTTTCCTAGATAAGTTTAGTCAAAGGTCGTACATTTATTTCTTAGAATCATCGACTTACTCAAGAAGGCGCGTTATTTAAAAACCACAAATATGCTAAGATTATAGTCATTTTCAATTTAAAAAATTATGATGGTGACAACACTAAAAGGTTAAAATGCAATAGAAACAAAACATCTTAATGTTTTTAAGATTAGTGTGGGGTTTTTTCTAATAATAGCAGTTACAAATACTATGCTACATAGGAATAAAGGAAACATTTGCCCATTCACAAATTACAATTAAACTCATTGAGAACTTTATGGGCATTCTGACTCCTTCACCAAAGCAGGGGTGTCAACCTGTGTATTCTTGTAGAAAGTGTCAATAAATGCAACAAAGAACCATCACTCTGCCAGCTCCTGCACTTGTTTTTCTTATGAACTTCATGTTCGAAATGCACTTTCACACTCAAACACCGCTTCCAAACATAGAAGATCTGCATACCAAAATCTCTTAGCTGTCGGAACCTATCACCAGGCTCGTCTAACTAGCGGCCCGCGGATACAAAAAATAATGAAGAGAAAATTTGAACTTGAAATAAGCAAATGCAAGAGTTGTATTGCCCTATGATTCTTCAGTACTAGAGTTAGAGGGAATGTACTGGCAGCCTTGCATGCCATGTGCTTGTCACTTCCGGGTGAAGGTCTCCCTTTATTTTGTCATCTAGCCCCTCTTGCGCAAGCGACTGTCTTGATTTTGCATGAAAGGTATAGGTATCTCTGTTTTCGCCACACGTTTTAGTGGCTTGTGAAGTTTGATTGTCGTATGCTTGTAATTAAGAATGAATTACTACTTTTGCACTAATATTTGTAGTTGAGTTGCTAGTGTTACACTAGTAGTTGCAGCTAGGAATGAATTGCCTTTATTACAATAGTACTTGTATTTAGAAATGAATTGCTCTTTTTATACTAGTTCTTGTAGTTAGGAATGAATTGCTGTTATTACACTAGTACTTGCAGCTAGGAATGAATTGCTGTTATTACACTAGTACTTGCAGCTAGGAATGAATTGCCTTTATTACTTTAGTACTTGTAGTTAAGAATGAATTCTTATTACACAAGTAATTTTAAGAATGAATTCTTATTACACAAGTAATTGTAGTTAAGAATGAATTCTTATTACACAGGTAATTTTAAGAATGAATTCTTATTACACAAGTAATTTTAGTTAAGAATGAATTCTTATTACACAAGTAATTTTAGTTAAGAATGAATTCTTATTACACAAGTAATTTTAGTTAAGAATGAATTCTTATTACACAAGTAATTTTAGTTAGGAATGAATTCTTATTACACAGGTAATTTTAAGAATGAATTCTTATTACACAAGTAATTTTAGTTAAGAATGAATTCTTATTACACACGTAATTTTAGTTAAGAATGAATTCTTATTACACAAGTAATTTTAGTTAAGAATGAATTCTTATTACACAAGTAATTTTAGTTAAGAATGAATTCTTATTACACAAGTAATTTTAGTTAAGAATGAATTCTTATTACACAAGTAATTTTAGTTAGGAATGAATTGCTGTTATTGTACTTGTACTTGTTAAATTTTTCAGAAATATAATGCCTTTGTGACGCAACTGATTGTTCAAGTTTCTTCAAAATTGTCTTTGCGAAAGTTATCAAATAGTCATCAAGGTTTCTTTTAGGAATGAGTTGCTGTTATGACACAGAGACCTTCAGGGTCTGTTAGGGTTGTTGCTATGACACAAATACCTTCAAGGTTTTTAGGAATGAGTTGCTGTTATGACACAGAGACCTTCAGGGTCTGTTAGGGTTGTTGCTATGACAAATACTTTCAAGGTTTTTAGGAATGAGTTGCTGTTATGACACAGAGACCTTCAGGGTCTGTTAGGGTTGTTGCTATGACACAAATAGTTTCAAGGTTCGATAGGAATGATATGATGTCGATGCTGTCGTAACACAAATAATTTCAAGGTCTGTTAGGATTGAGTTGCTGTCTGACACAAATAATTTCAAGGTTTGTTAGGAATGTGTTGCTCTTATGACTCAAATGGCTTCCAGGTTTGTTAGGAATGAGTTGCTGATATGACACAAGTGGTTTCATGGTTTGTTAGGAATGGGTTACTGTTATGACACAAATAGCTTCAAGGTTTGTTAGGAATGAGTTGCTGATACGACACAAGAGCTTTCAAAGTTTGTTAGGAATGGGATGCTATTCCATAAAGTATCAAGTTTATACAGATAAGATTGTGCTAAGAGAGAAACTGATTATAATTTCCGTATTGACGAGGTGATGCTAAGGTTCCAATAATCATCAAGTGTATTACCGATGAGGTGATACCAATGTTCAGGTTTGTTAGAGATTAAATTATGTTATGGTTCAAAAACTTATCAAGGTTGTTATAGGTGAAATTATATTAAGATTTAAATAATATCAAGTTTATTATAATTGAGATGACGTTAAGACATCAAATAATAGAGTGCTGATAAGTGATTTGTATTGTGACATAAACGTTAATGGCGGTACAGGTGACCGTCGTATCACGCGTCGTGAGTACGTGGACTACACGCGCCAACACGAACCCGAGTTGGTGAACTGGTCCGACACACTGTTTGATATCTACGACTGGGACGGCGACAGCATTCTCGATCTCCACGACTACGTCCACTTTTACATGGAAATGGACTACGAAGGTAAGCAAACTCCCATTGGACGTTTTGTGGTGGAGAGGGTTTTTGCTGGATGTGTAATGAAAGGAAGGTATTTGGTGGATGTGAGGCGATACAGATTGTCTCTGGTGAGTGTGTGGTGATAGAGAGGGGCTTTGGTGAATGTGTGGTGATAGAGTGGGTCTCTGCTGGATATGCGGTAGTCAGAGTGGTCTTTGCTGGATGTTAGGCGGTAGGAGGGTTCTTCTTTAGGGGGGTAGAGGGAAGTGAGCTGTGATATTCCCGCGCACGTTAAAAATCCCTGTCTTAGAGAAATATCAACGTCATCCTGTGCTTCTTACCATCACATTATAATTCATACAATTACTAAACTTTCACGATACAACGCGTATATATTTCTACAATTATAATTCCTACAATTACCTAAATTTTCACGCCACAATGCTTATAATTCCTACCATTATAATTTCTACTATTACCTAAATTTTCACGCCACAATGCTTATAATTCCTACCATTATAATTTCTACTATTACCTAAATTTTCACGCCACAATGCTTATAATTCCTACCATTATAATTCCCACCATTATATTATAAATCCTACAACTATATAAATATTCACGCCAATTGCCTATAATTCCCGAAAGCGCGAAAGCGGCTGAAGCCGGAAGCGCCCCCTACAATCAATCTATAATTCCCTTCACCATCTTATAACTTCTACCATTAACTAACCTTTTACACAATCAACTTATAACGTCTACATTTATCTTATAATTTATCACTATCATTTTTGAATTCCCACCACTTTCTAAACATACAATCCTTATTTTAATATAATTTACCATCATCTTAAAATTCTTATACCTCGTTTACAATCACCTTATACGTTTACCATCAGCTTACAATTCTTGTCACTCCACTACAATCACCTTACAATTTCACAATCATTTACCGTCACCTTAAAATTCTTATCACACCACTACAATCACCTTATAATTTTACCATTATTTTTACCCCTATCTTAAATTCTTATCACTCCATTACAATCACATTATAATCCATACCTTCATTTTAAATTCCAAGCATCCTCTATAACTCCTACGACTGCCTAATTTTCACGCCATTACTTTGTAAATTACTGCTTCACATCCTTTTCACGAAATGTATATTAATTCTTCACATAGTCCACATAACCACATTCTTCGCATAGTCCACATAACCACATTCTTCACATAGTCCACATAACCACATTCTTCGCATAATCCATATAACCACATTATTCACATAATCCACATAACCACATTCTTCACATAGTCCACATAACCACATTCTTCACATAGTCCACATAACCACATTCTTCACATAGTCCACATAACCATATTCTTCACATAGTCCACATAACCATATTCTTCACATAGTCCACATAACCATATTCTTCACATAGTCCACATAACCATATTCTTCACCTAGTCTACAACCACATTCTTCACATAGTCCACATAACCACACTCTTTACATAGTCCACATAGCCATATTCTTTGCATTGGTGGATAATGTTGTGCAGTGTTGAGGGTGAGTAGTGTCATGGCCATATGTGTTTATGTGAATATCTATAGGCCTCTTTTATGTTTCGGTGGATAACTATTTAAGTATTATTGCCTTGGCTTGTGCTTGTGTGAATAACTATTGTCGTGTCTTTTTTAAGTGGATAACTATTGGTTTGACTTGCGTTTACGTGGATAACCATTGACTTGTGTTTATATGGATAGATATTGGCTTGACTTTTGTATTTAATTGATAACTATTCGCTTGACTTGTGCTTATGTGGATAACTACTGGACTGTCTTTACATGGATAACTATCGATTTGTCTTGTGTTTATGTGGATAATTATTGACTTTCTTGTGCTTTTGTGGATAACTGTTGGATTGTCTTGTGTTTATGTGAATAATTATTGGCTTGGCTTGTGTTCATGTGAATAAATATTAGATCATGTTTTGTTTACGTGAATAACTATTGATTTGTGTTTAATGGATAACTATTGACTTGTCTTATGTGGATAACTTTAGGTTGATAACTGTTGATTTGTCTTGTGTTTATATGGATAACGCTTGGATTGTATTGTATTTATGTAGATAAATATTGGCTTGGCTTGTGTTTATGTGGATAATTATTGGCTTGTTTTCTGTTTATGTGGATAAATATTCGCTTGTTTTGTGTTTCAGCTGATGACTTAGTTCAGGAATATGATTTCGTCGGTTACTGGACAGTGGTAAGTTTGTGATCTTTTCATAAAAGTCAATATTCAGTTAAATGGGATCAAGCGCAGTAAATAAATATATTAGCTTGAATATAATTACCTCTAATCACCAGTGTGGATTACACTGTAGGTTAGTTTACATTAGCTTGAATATAATTACCTCTAATCTCCAGAATGGATTACACTGTAGGCTAGTTTACATTTGCATTGAGAAAATTTGCTAATTGTAATGTTTCTTACAACAAAGTAAACAACTTCAAAGACAAAGCTGTGTGTTACATTTTACTAACTACATTTATTTGTTTATCATATGATCAATTCGGTTATCTTCAACTAGAAAGACCATATGAACACCTTATCTACACACCGTATAGACACATCATCAATATAGGTGCCTTTACACACCATTAAGATACATCATTCCTTACACACATTTAAGATACGTCGTCCTTTACACACCTTTAAAATACGTTATCCTTTACACACCTTTAAGATACGTCATTCCTTTAACACCTTTAAGATACATCATTCCTTACACACATTTAAGATACTTCATCCTTTACAAACCTTTAAGATGCATCATTCCTTACACACAATTAAGATACGTCATTCCTTACACACATTTAAGATACGTCATTCCTTACACACATTTAAGATACATCAACCTTTACATACTTTAAGATACATCATTCTGTTCACACATTTAAGATACATCATTCTTTTTGTACCTTTTACATACATAATCTTTTAGAAACCTATAAGATAATCATTTTATGCACTGTAATTATAAAGCACTAAACATTATACTCAGCTCTGAGTATAACTATCAATGACACAATCAAAACACATTCATGAGTGCAACAGCCACTTGCACGCCATCAAGACATCACTGAGTGAAATTGCCACTTACACGCCATCAAGACATCACTGAGTGAAATTGCCACTTACACGCCATCAAGACATCACTGAGTGAAATTGCCACTTACACGCCATCAAGACATCACTGAGTGAAATTGCCACTTACACGTAACGGCAGCTGATCGTGAAAATCGAGTCCTGAGTATTTAATACACACGGTGATTGTCACCTTTATCCATTGTGTTTATCACTGCCACATTCAACCAGTGTGTTTTATCACTGTCATTTGTAACCAGTATGTTTTATCACTGTCACTTTTAACCAGTATATTTTATCACTGTCATCATTAACCAGTATTTTTATCACTGTCACTTGTAACCAATGTGTTTCATCACTGTCATCATTAACCATTATTTTTATCACTGTCACATTTAACCAGTGTGTTTTATCACTGTCACTTTTAACTTATTCAACAAAGTAACTTTCAGTCCATCACCATTGGATGATTTTGTTGTGAACAAGTGTGAGACTATTAGAAAAACTACTCATCTGCTTGGAACTCGTTTTGGATTGCATCAGCAAGTTCTAGCATATTCTCCACCTGAGTTGTTTACTTCAAAAATATCATCACGATAAGGAGTGACCAAGGTCGGGTCACGTTGACATTTAACAAATGTATATAACAATTAAGTTTCGATAGGCAAATTTACTCCCCAAAATAGTCTAACTGCTTTATTATCTTGCACACTATACTTAGTTACTATCATTACAAATGTTTCTGCCGATACTCATTAACCATATATACTTTGCTTAAAGTGCATGTCTGTGGAAATTAACCAATCAAATGTTGGCTATGGTTTTATAAACATATATACATTGCATTGTACTTATACCCCACTGAGAAGTCTAGTGTGCGTTAACCAATCAGATACAGCATAATTTGTGGCATTAATCAATTAAATGTAACCTACATGTGTTTATTAACCAATCAGATATTGTATAACTGTGGTCATTATTGATATTGCAGCTATTTACCGAGTTGCAAATGGGACGCCGTTAAGAGGAGACAGCAGCATTTCGTTTTCGTTTACATTCTCTTCGGATGTTTTCTCTTACGTCTGAGATATTGTTAGTGTCTATTACATCAGAAAGGCCATCAACGCACCTTGCAACCAGAATGTGGTCAATGCCTTGAACCATGAAAAAACAAACAACCTCTAAAGTCTGCTTCAACTATTATATAATATTCCTAGACAGTTGTTTTAAAAAAAAACAATTTGTGAAAATTAAAAGATTATTCATTTTAACATTGCTGAAAAGTGTGGTTGCAAAGTGAATTTCTTTTATTGTTTATACATAATGAATGTGTGTAGAGTGCGTGCATTTAATTAATACATTTCACCTTGTGAGTAGAGTCACACTTTAGAACAATTAATGGTTTTGAGTCTAGTCTAGGTATATATAGTGACAATGCCACGACATAACGAGCCCAGTCATCGAATAATGAGTTTAGTCGCAATATAATGAATCCAGTCACGGTATAACGAGAATGTCACTATAAAATCAGTCTTGTCAGGGTATAATGATTCCAGTCACGATATAACGAGAATGTCACTATAAAATCAGTCTTGTCAGGGTATAATGATTCCAGTCACGGTATAACGAGAATGTCACTATAAAATCAGTCTTGTCAGGGTATAATGATTCCAGTCACGATATAATGAGAATGTCACGATATAATGAGTCCAGACACAGTAAAATGAGAATATCACGATATAATAATGCGTCCAGTCACAGAATAAGTCCAGTCACAGTATAATGAGTTCAATAACGGTATAAGGAGCCCACTCAGAGTATAATTAGCCCTGTAAGTGCTGTTTATAATACTATCACTCTATGTTAAGAACAAGTGCCGTTTACAGTATTATATCGTCGCAGTATCCAAAGATTTCTAATGTCAAGATTTGCAAATAATATCTCCAGTATTATCCTTGATACATTGTCAAACAATTATTATTTGGCTTCCAAGGCATAGTCACAGGGTGACTTTGCAAGTCGTCGTCACGGGTTGACTACCAGGTCGTAATTACAATGAATTTCAAGTCGTCGTCACGGGTTGACTACCAGGTCGTAATTACAATGAATTCCATGTCGTAGTCGTAAACTTGTGAAATGTGTGATTGTAACTTGTAAGTCTGCTTGTTAGTGATTACGATTTTAAAGCAAAACGCAATTTGGAAGCCAAATGTGACTATAATTATGAAGCAAATTCTGATTGTTATTTTGAAGTCAGCTTATGATTACGACCCATGCTATCTTGCGATTATGACATGGCAGTCAACTTATGATTAGGACCTGGAAGTCGACATGTAATTATAAATTGGAAGTCAACTGTAGATCACGACTTTGGAAGTAAACTTATGATTACGACAGTTTGTGACAACAACTGTGAAGTCAGTTTGTGACAACAACTTCAAAATCCACCCAACATTTCATTCATCTTTAGATTCTCAAGGCTTCAAAACACTGTTAGACTCTCAGAGCAGATCCATCTTCAGATCTCACGTTTCACATCTAATCGTTAGCTTGTCTCTTGCATGGAGTGTGATATGCGTGAATGCTGAAAGGTGTGTGATAAATATGTATATATATTAGTGTGGCAGTCTTTCGTTCGTGGCTTTCATAAAAGTCTTAGATAGATAGATAGATAGATAGATAGATAGATAGATAGATAGATAGATAGATAGATAGATAGATAGATAGATAGATAGATAGATAGATAGATAGATAGATAGATAGATAGATAGATAGATAGATAGATAGATAGATAAATACTACTTTACAGTATGGCAGTCTTTCGTTCGTGGCTATCATAAAGGTCTTAGTTAGATATATAGATATATAGATAGATAGATAAATACTACTTTACAGTAAGGCAGTCTTTCGTTCGTGGCTTTATAAAAGTCTTAGATATATAGATATATATATATACTACTTTACAGTATGGCAGTCTTTCGTTCATGGCTTTCATAAAAGTCTTTGGTGAGATATTTCCTACTTTGACTAAAACATGGCAGTCTTTCATTTTAGTCTACCTGACAACTCTTGGTTTATTTATATTTGTTTATTTAGTATATGGCAGCCCTGTATTTCTAAGCTGATTTAATAAAATTATTGATTGTATTTGTAATTATTTGCTACTTTAAAATTGAAGATTGCAGCTGTTCAATCTGGACTGACTTAAGATATCTTGTTTGCCTTAGTAAAATATTCTTTAAGCTCAAATATGGCAGTCTTTCCTTTCTGTTCTTGCCTCCTAATGCGTACTTGTATTTCTAAAATATCTCTTACTTTACAAGTTTATGGCAGTTTTTCATTCTGGGTTGACTTAAAATGTCTTGATTGTCTTAGTAAGATATTGGGTACTTTACACAGAATTATGGCAATCTTGGCAATCTTTCGCTGTGTTTTACCTTTAAATTCTTGATTGTATTTCTAAATTACTTGCTATTTTAGAGACAAAAAGATGACAGAGACAAAGATGACAGCCTTTATTCCTCGGCTTTCAGAATTTCTCTGCGAACACTCGGCAACCTCTACCTGCCGGGCTGCCCTGCTCTATTGATCTGTGAGGGCGTGGTCGCCAAGTGTGTTATTATATTGGAGACGGTGGATTTTTTTTTTTTAATCGGATTGTCTGTGATCAATTGTCAGTGTCTAGGTGGGGCTCTATCAGGGTTCTGTGCAAATTGGACCCGAGCGTGTTAATTTAATTTCTTGTGATGAGTGTAGCATGATAAAAAGCCTTGTTGATCATGAGGACAAAATTGAGAGAAGACGAGATCAATACGTTTTGAGTGTCACTGTTTGTTTCATATGCGTTTAATGTCATTAACGATAATGTAAATTAGTTTGTATGCTAACAGCGAATGACGTAGAGACAAAACGGTACAAACTTAAGTCAAGGACAAAAATTGAAAAGGAAAGTACATAGAAAAGGGATACAGAAGAAATTGTACAGAGGAATGTCTATATAGAGAAAACAAGTTGTATTAAACAGAAACAGAAAACAGAGAAGGGGGTCCAGAGATAAAAATATAGAAAAACAGCGCCTTGGAGAGTAAAAAGGTCCACACAACAACAGAGAGAGAGAGAGAGAAAGAGAAAGACACTGTACGTGTACATAGTTATATACATTAATACAACAGTACATACATGACGTCATCAATACACGGACTGAATATGCCATTACTGAACAATCGCAACACATGTAATCAAGATGTGCATGTAACTAACTGTACATGTACATAACTGTTCGTAAATAACTCTAGACAACGGGCATTGCTGCAATAAACACGCATGCGCACACACATATATACATACACATGTAGAGACAACGTTAATAGCCACACGCACAAACAATTTCATTCACACATACATATGCATGCTCAAACTTACACACACAATAACACACTTGCAAATATGGAAACAAAATAGATAGCTACATGCAAGCTCACATTCTCGCACAAACACGCACGCACAACACATACGTACACACACACACACACACACACTGCGAAGAGTTAATGTAAATCAATGAAAAATAATATGCACATAGGAGAGAAACAAGCATTGGCAATAAAAGACGTGACAGTAGTAAAAGACAGACATGGAAGTTAAAGACAGACTCCTGCAGTAAAAGACAGACATTGGAGGTTAAAAGACACACGCCTGTAGTAAAAGACAATGGTAATTAAAGACAGACAACTATAGTAAAAGACAGGCAAAGATAATAATCTACAGACAGCTCTAGTAAAAGACAGACAACTGCATAAAAGACAAACGACGGTCATAAACTACAAATAACTTTAGTAAAAGACAGACAATGATATGAAGTTATAGTAGTAAAGTATAAAAAGCAGACTATTGTAATAAAGAGCCGATATCTGTATTTTTTTTAAAAACAGACATTTTGTAGTAAAAGACAAGTAGTAGTAATAAACAAGTGACAACTGTGGTAAAAGACAGACAATTGTATTAAAAAGACAGACGTGGTTTAACCAAGCCAGCGGAGATACCACATATTCGTGAACTGTTACGAAAGGAAAACGAATACAAACGAAAGGAGAATGAGTTCATGTTTTTAAAAAGTAAGAAAAATTACGTCTAATAACAATCAGAGTGTGTAAATTTCTTCTCAGGCGAATGTATCATGATTTTGATTTCATTAAATATCGGTGATGAACAATTGTAATTTATTCACTTTTGAAATGTATGTATGTAACATTGGACTTTATTAACAATATCGATTCATTATCTGCCAAAATTCTGATTTATTAATTTTGTTTTCAAACTCGAAAATAATTTAACAGTAATAATTATGAAGAATATTTTAACAGAACACTTAATTCTTCAAGACGTTTTAACATTTACTTATTGATACATAGTAACATGACGAATACCGATGACTAAACAACTCTCAAGACCTAAAATGACAGTACAACTATGTCAACTTAAAATATGACAGTACAGCTATGTAAACTTAAAATATGACAGTACAGCTATGTAAACTTAAAAAATGACAGTACAGATAGTAAACTTAAAAAATGACAGTACAGATATGTAAACTTAAGGAATGACAGTACAATTGTGTAAAATTATGGAATGAAAGTATAATTGTGTAAAATAATGGAATGACAGTATAATTGTGTAAAATTATGCTTTGACAGTATAATTGTGTAAAATTAAGGAATGACAGTAGAACTCTTAACTGATTGAAAGTGCAATTAACAACAGAGCAAATAAATTAGCTTACAAAAGAAAATAAATTAACAAAAACGAAAGCAAAAATGTATAACTATATAGCAAAAAGCAACTTTAAACTCGGAAAGAAAAGCCAGTAATATACTTTCTCGCAAAAACAAATGCTTTGATTTGGTCGTGACCCTTGCCACTGTGAGACGTCACTTAAGGAACAATTTGTCCCGTCTATTTGCACTCTGATGTGCAAATAGACGCTGCCGACAAGATGTAGACGACCTTGTAAATATTACAATTGTGTTGGATGACGTTTGCAGCCTTCTAGACACTACTGATGATATGATGATGACGATGATGATGATGATGATGATGATGATACCGCTATCTATTCGCCCCGCAGGAATTGCTGTAAAACTTTTCATCTTGGCGATGTTTTCAGTTTTTGGTGGATTCCTGTGAGGCCTTCCTCCTTTCACTGGTATTCAGGGAGGGTGGTGAGGTGAGGCAGATATTAAGTACCGCCAGACATTACAGAGTGAGAGAGCAGGCCACTGCAGGCTGTAGAGGGACAGAGTGAGCGAGCAGGCCACTGGAGGCTGTAGAGAGACAGAGAGATCAGGCCACTGGAGGCTGTAGAGAGACAAAGTGAGAGAGCAAGCCAGTGGAGGGGCTGTAGAGAGACAGAGTGAGAGAGCAGGCCACTGGTGGCCTTAGAGAGACAGAGTGAGAGAGCAAGCCAGTGGAGGCTGTTGAGAGAGTGAGAGCAGTGGAGACAAGGAGAGACAGAGGCCAGTGTAGACATGAAGTGAGACTAATTTAAGATTGATGCTCTCTCTAAAATCTTTTGAAGTTTTTTCTGGCATTATAAAGTAATAAACCAAAGCAAAGATTTCCAAAAACCAGATTGAGAGAGAGCAGCCGTGAAATATAGTTTCAGCTTTAGGGAAATGGTGACTGGAGATGATGTACAGGCCGCAAGGAGAGTGGTGTTATTCAAATTTAAAATTCAAATTTTAAAGTGGCGACGTTTGTATATTGACTGTGGTCGCGTTTGTTTACAAATACTTTAAGAAACAATTTGTATCATAATGGTATTATCATCATTGATTTGTATTATCATACCTCATCTGACGCTTAACAATGGGCTTCATATTTTATATCATCGATGACTTGTGTGTTATCACACATACATCTAACGCTTAACGCTGGCTTCATACTTTCGATGATGAAAACAATTTATATTCGGACAACAGATCATTACACTTTAGATAATGAAAGCAATTTTAATTTGACTAACATATCTTTACTCTTTAAATAATGAAAGCAATTTTAATTTGACTAACATATCTTTACTCTTTAAATAATGAAAGCAATTTAAATTTGACTAACATATCTTTACTCTTTAGAGAATGAAAGCAATTTTAATTTGACTAACATATCTTTACTCTTTAGAGAATAAAAAAACAATTAAATTTGGCTACCAGATCTTTACACATTAGATGATAAATCAATTTAAATTTGACAAACAGACCAGATCTTTACACTTTAGATGACGAATAAAATTTAAGTTTGGCTAACAGATCTTTACACTTTAGATGATATAAAAACAATATAAATTCGACTAAGAGAAAAGATCTTTACATTTTAGATGAAAACAATAATTTAAATTTGGCAAACAGAACAGATCAGTACTCTTGACATGACGGAAACAATTTAAATTTGGCTCACAGATCTTTACACTTTAAATGACGAAAACAATTTAAATTTGGCTCACAGATCTTTACACTTTAGATGACGAAAACAATTTAAATTTGGCTCACAGATCTTTACACTTTAAATTACGAAAACAATTTAAATTTGGCTCACAGATCTTTACACTTTAGATGAAAAAAAATTAAACTTGGCTAAAAGATCTTCACACTTTATATGACGAAAACAATTTATAGTTGGCTAAAAGAACTTTACACTTTAGATGACTGAAAATTCAAATTTGGCTACCAGATCTTTATACTTTAGATGGAAACAAATAATTAAATTTGACAAATAGGTCTGTACCATTTAGTATTTTGTGCGTACAACTTTGGGGCACAGACAAGATAACGACTAATACTGGATAATGGCTGACAAAAAACTGCACAATGTTTTTTGACAAGACAACACCCTAACAAATATAAGCGATAAGTCTAACAAAGGCAAGAAAACACTGTACCAAAGACAAGTGAACACCATAACAGACAAGTTGGGCCACATTGTTTTAAGTATAATAAAGTCATAAGCAGAAAACATAAGTATAATAAGCCATAAATTTTATGACATAAGTTTACCTAAGGCATCAATTAAAGACATGCGTGTAAGTAAGTCACAAGTTGATGGCATAAGCATAATAAAACATAAGTTAATGATAAGTATCATTATGACAAGTGTGTGTAATTTGTAATGAGTTTTTTTCTAATATCCTTGTATAAATTTCATAAGGTGTGGTGATCTATAATTTTGTCATTTGTAAAGTTGTTTTTATAACCTTGTGTAAATTTCGTAAAATGTGGTGCACTATAATTGTGTGTCATTTATAAAGTGTGATTATATCAATAAATGTAATTTATAAAGTGTTGTTATTTATTTGTTTGAGATTTGTAAGTTGTTAATAAATTATTATGCTGGTGTGTATTTTGTAAAGTGCAGTGAAATCATTGTGGAAAATTTGTAAAATGTTATTGTAATATGCTATTATAGCATTCTTTGTACTTAGTGGAGTGTTGTTAATACTTGTGTGAGTGTGTAAAGATTGGTTATGTCACTTTGGGTTATGTCATTTTGTATAATTTGTAATGTTTGGGTTATGTCACTTTGTATAATTTGTAATGTTTGGGTTATGTCACTTTGTATAATTTGTAATGTTTGGGTTATATCACTTTGTATAATTTGTAATGTTTGGATTATGTCACTTTGTATAATTTGTAATGTTTGGGTTTTGTCACTTTATGTAATGTTTCGTTATACCACTGTGTGTGTTTTGTAAAGTATTATTATAGCATTGGTAAATGCTGATAAAGTGTTTATTATTGAATATATGATGTAAAGTATTGTTACATTATTGAGTTCTTTAGATAAAGTGTTTATTATGGTGTGTAGGTCTAAATTACTGTTATATCATTGAATGCTTTGAATAAAGTGTTTTTATTGAATGTAGGATTAAAGTATTGTTACATCATTGAATGCTTTAGATAAAGTATTTATTATTTATGTAGGTTGTAAAGTATTGTTACATCATTGAATGCTTTAGATAAAGTATTTATTATTTATGTAGGTTGTACAGTATTGTTACATCATTGAGTACTTTAGATAAAGTATTTATTATTTATGTAGGTTGTAAAGTAGTGTTACATTATTGAGTACTTTAGATAAAGTATTTATTATTTATGTAGGTTGTAAAGTAGTGTTACATTATTGAGTACTTTAGATAAAGTATTTATTATTTATGTAGGTTGTAAAGTAGTGTTACATTATTGAGTACTTTAGATCAAGTATTTATTATTTATGTAGGTTGCTAAAGTAGTGTTACATCATTGAGTGCTTTAGATAAAGTGTTTATTAATGAATGTAGGCTGCAAAATATTGTTAGTATTGAGTATATCTATGTTTAAAAGAGTTACTAAATAATTGTGCATATTTTAAATATTTTAATACATTGCGTGTATCCTATAGCATGCTGTTATATAGTGTACATTCTTTATATAATATATAATAGTGTGTAAGTTGTTATAGCACTTTGTTATTTTATAAATTTTATGTATTTTGTAAAGTTATAACATTGTATTTCAAAAGTGATAAAATTGCATTTTCTAAAGCATTCATATAACATTGTAGTTTGTAAAGCATTCTTATAACATTGTAGTTTGTAAAGTTATGTTATAACATTGTATTTTGTAAAGTTATAACATTCCATTTTGTAAAGCATTCTTATAACATTGTAGTTTGTAAAGTTATGTTATAACATTGTATTG
Organism: Sinotaia quadrata; assembly: GCA_028829895.1. Lineage (NCBI taxonomy): Eukaryota > Metazoa > Mollusca > Gastropoda > Architaenioglossa > Viviparidae > Sinotaia > Sinotaia quadrata. Next base: position 76,341,239 of record CM054181.1, on the reverse strand, counting down.
TGTAAAGTATTATTATAACGTATTTGTAAAGTAGTGTTTTAACAACATTGCTTTTTGCAAAGTAGTATCGCTATAATATTGTATTTCGTAGTATTGTTTCTTATAACATTGTATTTTATAAACTATTAGATTATGTTATAATTCTGGAGCACAATGTTTCAGCCTAGAAGGCTAGACTAGATAGTTTCAGGATTCCTGCACGAGACTAAAGTGATCAATAGTGCTCTTGAAAATTGCTCTGTGAATTACAAAGTGCAATGCAAGGAATTTATGCAAAGCTTATTTCGCTATTTATTTTTGTAGTAATTTACATCAGATCTATTTTTTCCTTATATTGAGATGGCCTATTTCGGGATGTCATGTATCCCAAGGATATAAAATAAATAAGTTATAAAACTGATTTTATTAGACTTGATATGCGCATATTTTTTTCAAAATAAAACTCAGAAATAAAGCCATTATAGAGTTGTGTACAGCAAAAGCAGAGGAATTAGAGCCATGGCGCAGAGAACACAGATAATAAAGGGAACAGAACAAACAGAAACGCAAACGTCTATGATTAAAAAAACAAAGAAACGCGAACATCTATGATTCAAAAAACAGACCAATGTCACAAAGAAACGCGAACATCTATGATTCAAAAAACAGACCAATGTCACAAAGAAACGCGAACATCTATGATTCAAAAAACAGACCAATGTCACAAAGAAACGCGAACATCTATGATTCAAAAAACAGATCAATGTCACAAAGAAACGCAAAATCTATGATTCAAAAAACAGACCAATGTCACAAAGAAACGCAAAATCTATGATTCAAAAAACAGTGCGATGTCACAAAGAAACAGCAAGCATCTATGATACCGAGAATACAACTATGGTTCACAAAACGTAGCACTAGTACAGAGACAACTTTAATAAAATGGAAAGCGAAGTATACAGAGAGCACAACAATAGACAGAAAACACAGCAATAAACAGAAAATAATAATAAACAGAACAATAATAAACAGAGAACAATAAACAGAATATAATAATAAACAGAGAACAATAAACAGAAAAATTAATAAACAGAGAATAATAATAAACAGAGAACAATAAACAGAACACAACAATAGAGAACACAACAATAAACAGAGAACTAAGCAATAACATACAGAAAGCATCAACGACAAATAGGACACAGCAAAATAAGACAGAATGCGGCTTGAAGCATAGAACACGGAATCAACACTGAATTGTCTATTTTATTTTAGGCTTTATTTTAAATGTGTGATGCCTTCTTTAATATAGCCTTGTTAAACGATGTGATCTATACTAAGGAGATTTTATTCAAGAAGTGTGTTGTTTGCTTTAAGGAGATTTTATTAAGAAGTGTGTTGTTTATTTTAAGACGACTTTATTTAAGAATTATGTTTCTACTTTAAGGCGACTTTATTTAAGAAATGTGTGGTCTGATTTAAGGCGACTTTATTAAGAAGCGTATTGTCCGCTTAAAGGCGACTTTATTTAAGAAGAGTGTTGTCTATTTTAAGGCGACTTTGTATAGAGTGTGTAATCTATTTCAAGATGGATTTCAAAGATGTGTGTTGTCTACTTTAAGGTGACTTTATATATAGTGTTGTCAAGTTCAAGGCAGATTTTTAGATGTTTGTTGTCTACTTTAAGCTGACTGTAAATAGTGTTGTCTAGTTCAAGGCGGTTTTTTAAGATGTGTGTTGTCTACTTTCAAGTGGTTTTATTTAGAAGTGTATTGTCCATTTTAAGGTGACTTTGTACAAAAATGTGTTGTCCATTGCTAAACGACTTTGTACCAGAAACGAGATTGTCTCTTTTAAGGCGACTTTGTATAGAGATCTACATTTGTTTAGAGTAGGATGTACACTTTAAGATAAATTTAGAAGTGTTTTGTCTACTTAAGGAGGCTTTCTTGAGAAGTGTGTTTTCCACTTTGATGCGACTTTGTATTAAAGTAATCTACTTTAAGGTGACTTTATTTAGGAGTGTATTGTCTACTTTAAGGCGGATTTATTTAGAAGTGTTGTCTACTTTAAGGTGGATTTAATTAGAAGTATGTTGTCTACTTTAAGGCGGCTTTATTTAGAAGTGTGTTGTCTAGTTTAAAGTGACTTTATTTAGAAGTGCGTTGTCTATTTTAAGGCTATTTTATTAAGGGGACTTTGTTTCTGTCTGTTGTGTACCTTAAGGTGATATTTAATGCTGCAGATATGTTTTGAGCGTAATGTGATTATATTCGGATAATTCTGCTTTGTATACGTATAAGCGTTGTCTGCTTTAATTCACTTTGTTTAGATAAGCGTATTATCTACCTTAATATGAGTTATTTAAATATGTGATGTGCACTTTACTGTTTTAAATACGCTGCTTATATTTATACAGCTATTTTAGATGTTTTGAGGCTTAAATGTGGTTATAATACATAATTATTGTCACTTATATTTATACGGCTATTTTAGATGTTTTGAGGCTTAAATGTGTTTATAATACATAATTATTGTCACTTATATTTATACGGCTATTTTAGATGTTTTGAAGATTAAATGTGGTTATAATACATAATTATTATCACATATATATTCTCTACTCTTAGTCAGTTTTGTTCAATAAATTATTTCTAGTTTCACACGCTCTATTTCCCCTCTATTTTAAAACGGTTTTATTTAAATATTTTACACAGTTTTGATTAAATATATATTGTGTATTTGATACAGTTTTCATTAAATGTTCCTAAACGGTTTTGGTTAATTAAGTACTCTTATATGATACAGATTTCATTCTGAACAAATCTGTTAAAATAGTCAATACATATCTCAACAAAGCCTTTTTAAATATAATGCCATACTTTAAATCTGAAAACATACACACACACAAACACACACACACACACACACACACACACACACACACACACACACACACACACACACACACACACACACACACACACATGATATTACAAGTTAAATTTGATAAGTCACGTGTAAATGTGAACAAAGCCAAGAAAAGAGGCAAAGAAAGAGCTGCGCAAAGCCAAGAAATGACACAAAAAATTATTTGATCAGTCATGTTAGAGCAGGCAGTCTATAGTTTTGACTAAAGCTATGTTAAAGTAGCCAATCGAATTTCATCAATATATTGTTTGTATTTTTCAAGTAGGCAGTACATATTTGATCAAAACACTGTTTTAAAATATTTAGTCAAAAATTGATGTGCTTTGCTTTGTCCTGATATGCTTCGTGCAATTGCATTCCGTTAATATTTTTCTAGTCTGACACAATCGTGCTTTGAAACCTATTACCTTGTTAATTTTTTTTAATCAGGATTGTTTTTGCATCTGTTGCCTATTTTCTTTCATGTTTTAAAATCTGTTGCCTACATTTTACAACCAGATATATTTGAAATTTGTTGCCTAGATCTTTTGCAGCCAGACATGTTTAATCTGCTGCCTAATTTAGACTTTTTTTTCTTTTCAGCCAGGTATGTGGGGCTTGGCGCTGAGTGTGAAATGTCTTTGCGTCATCTACTCAAGCAAAAACAGTGGGCCACACCCGTCTTCTTGTAGAATCTGCGGAGTTTCCCATTCCATGACTGATCACGTGACAGTCACATGTTTCACTGTTCCACGTCAATTTACCCGCTTGGCACTTTGAGTGAATTCTGTCAAGCAGATAACCTGTTACAACTGATTGCTGACAATGGAAGCAGCAAACGCACCTAAATTAACACGTGGTCCCTTAACAACAGGACTTAGGCAGTTAACTAGAAAGGTCGTCGTTTGACTGTATGGCTTAGACAGGCAGTTAGCTAAAAATGTCGTCGTTTGACTGTATGGCTTAGACAGGCAGTTAGCTAAAAATGTCGTCGTTTGACTGTATGGCTTAGACAGGCAGTTAGCTAGAAAAGTCGTCGTTTGACAGTAGGGTTTATTTAGACAGGCAGATAGTTAGAAATGATTTGACAGTAGGGCTTAGACAGACAGTTAGATAGAAATGTCGTCGTTTGACAGTAGGACTTAGACAGGCAGTTAGATAGAAATGTCGTTTGACAGTAGGGCTAAGCCAGATAGATAGAAATGTCGTTTGACAGTAGGACTTAGACAGGCAGTTAGATAGAAATGTCGTTTGACAGTAGGGCTAAGCCAGATAGATAGAAATGTCGTTTGACAGCAGGATTTAGACAGGCAGTTAGATAGAGATGTCATCGTTTGACAGCAGAACTTAGACGGCAGTTATCTAGAAAGGTCTTTGACTAAAGGCAATTAACTAGAAAAGTGTCTTTCACTATGGGCAATTACTTACAACCTATCTTTGAATACGGACAATTAACTAAACCCACATCTTTGAATACGGACAATTAACTAAACCTACATCTTTGAATACGGACAATTAACTCAATCTACATCTTTGAATACGGACAATTAACTCAACCTACATCTTTGAATACGGACAATTAACTAAACCTACATCTTTGAATACGGACAATTAACTCAACCTACATCTTTGAATACGGACAATTAACTAAACCTACATCTTTGAATACGGACAATTAACTCAACCTACATCTTTGAATACGGACAATTAACTAAACCTACATCTTTGAATACGGACAATTAACTAAACCTACATATTTGAATACACTTATCAAGAAAGGTGTCTTTGAATTCAGCAGATAACTTGAAATATGTCTTCGTATAAAGGCAATTAACTCAAAGTATGTCTTCGTATACAGGCAATTAACTCAAAGTATGTCTCTTCGTATACAGGCAATTAACTCAAAGTGTGTCTTTGAATGCAGGTAGTTAACTGGAAGTGTGTCTTTGAATTTAGGTAATAACTAAAAATGTCTTTGAATACAGGCAAATAATTAAAATTTATCTTTAAATAAAGAATTTATCTAAAAATGTCTTTGAATGCAGATAATTAACTAGAAATGTGTCCTTGGGGTCAATCAGTTCAATGCAACTCTGACTAGAGTTTGTTAATTATAAATGGCTCCTATTTAGTCAGCTGAAAATGAATGGTTGAATGCATTATTAATTATAAATAATATTTAGAAAGCATTCGATCTGACTTTGGATTGTGAGCAGTTTAGTTATTAAACAATGGCCAACTACATTTTTTTTTAAGTTTACGGCTAAGTTTTATTTTAAGTTTACGACTACATTTTATTTTACAGTTTACGGTTAAGTTGTATTTTACTGTTTACGATTACGTTTTATTTTGCAGTTTAGAACAACATTTTATTTGACAGTTTACGACTACATTTTATTTTACAGTTGACAACGACATTTTATTTTACAGTTGACAACGACATTTTATTTTACAGTTGACAACGACATTTTTATTTTACAGTTGACAACATTTCATTTTACAGTTAACAACGATATTTTATTTTACAGTTGACAACATTTTATTTTACGGTTGACAACAACATTTATTTTGCAGCTGAAAACGACATTATTTCCATATTATAGTGGCAGTTCCTGGATACAGAGTACATTTAACTTTGAATAAACAGGGTGGCCCAAATGTAGGTTTACAGTTATTAAACTACCTTTTATATGGTTGAAGTTACTTGCTTAGTAATACCAATATAAAACATTCCTCAGAGTATAAATCTAACTTACATAAACAGCTTTGTCCTTGGCTAACTTTTTACTTGATAATATTTTTTTTATTTCAGGGTTAATGACGAACAATTTAAATCAAGAGCAACTGTAAACCTAGTTTTGTATTTTTTAAACCTGTAGTTCAAAGCAACTAAAGAAAATTTAACAATGGACAAAGTCTTAAAATTTTGACAATTTATAAACAATGGCCAAAGATTTAATATTGCAACAAATAATAAACAGTAGACAATGACATAAAAATCCAACAATTAATAAACAATGGACAATGTCTTCTTGTTGCAACAATTAATAAACAATGGACAATGTCTTCTTGTTGCAACAATTAATAAACAATGGACAATGTCTTCTTGTTGCAACAATTAATAAACAATGGACAATATCTTCTTGTTGCAACAATTAATAAACAATGGACAATGTCTTCTTGTTGCAACAATTAATAAACAATGGACAGTGTCTTCTTGTTGCAACAATTAATAAACAATGGACAATGTCTTATAATTGCAACAATTAATAAACAATGGACAATGTCTTCTTGTTGCAACAATTAATAAACAATGGACAATGTCTTATAATTGCAACAATTAATAAACAATCAGCAATGAAAATATTGTAACTAAGAACAATGGACAATGATTTAAGATTTCAATAATTAATAATTAACAATAATTAACAATAACTTAAATTTGCAACGCTAATAAACAATGGACAATGATTTAAAATTGCAACAGTTAATAAACACTAAAATTTAAAAAGATTTACGGTTTTCATTATTAAGCAAGCATTATTTCACAAATGTAAACCTACGAATAGACTCAAACAAGGACCTACAAATAGACACAAACAAGGACCTACAAACAGACACAAACAAGGACCTACAAACAGACACAAACAAGGACCTACAAACAGACACAAACAAGGACCTACAAACAGACACAAAGAAGGACCTACAAACAGACACAAACAAAGACCTACAAACAGACACAAACAAGGACCTACAAATAGACACAAACAAGGACCTACAAACAGACACAAACAAGGACCTACAAATAGACACAAGCAAGGACTTATAAATAAATACAAATAAGATCCTACAATAGATACAAATAAGGGCAAACAAAAGACACAATGACCTGCATTAGACGCAAAAAGGACCTACAAATAGACACTAAAAAGAACCTACAAATATCACTTTAAAATCCTACAGATAGATACAGATAAGGACCTATAAATGGACACAGATAATGGACTTGAAAGTATAAATCATTAACATGTGTACACAATATACAAAGACAATGGACTTGAAATTATAAGTCATTAACGTGTGTACACAATATACAAAGAAAAGTACAAGACCTGCTGTCTTAATTCACTTTCATTATGTCCTGCTAATTATTTAGTCATGATTACTACATATCCTGCTAATTATTTAGTCATTATTACTACATATCCTGCTAATTATATAGTTATGATTATTACATATCCTGCTAATTGTATAGTCATTATTACTATATATCCTGCTAATTGTATAGTCATGATTACTACATATCCTGCTAATTATATAGTCATGATTACTACATATCCTGCTAATTATATAGTCATGATTACTACATATCCTGCTAATTATATAGTCATGATTACTACATATCATTGAGTAACAAGAGTTGCCAAGGGAGTGTATTACTAACTGGTATACAACTATTGTATTACATTATGTTGCAGTTTAAATAAGACTTAACGTAAATATGCCCCGTTGGTTCCAAATAAAAGTTTATTTAAAGTTTATTTATTTACACTTCATGCTTAATAATATATATGTTCCACGTTAAAGATTAAATACGTACTTCACGTTCTATACCGAATATATCCCAGTTTAAAATTCAAAGAACACTTCATGTCAGTGTTTAAAGAACACTTCATGTCAGTATTTAAAGAACACTTCATGTCAGTATTTAAAGAACACTTCATGTCAGTATTTAAAGAACACTTCATGTCAGTATTCAAAGAACACTTCATGTCAGTATTCAAAGAACACTTCATGTCAGTATTCAAAGAACACTTCATGTCAGTATTCAAAGAACACTTCATGTCAGTATTTAAAGAACACTTCATGTCAGTATTCAAAGAACACTTCATGTCAGTATTCAAAGAACACTTCATGTCAGTATTCAAAGAACACTTCATGTCAGTATTCAAAGAACACTTCATGTCAGTATTCAAAGAACACTTCATGTCAGTATTCAAAGAACACTTCATGTCAGTATTCAAAGAACACTTCATGTCAGTATTCAAAGAACACTTCATGTCAGTATTCAAAGAACACTTCATGTCAGTATTTAAAGAACACTTCATGTCAGTATTCAAAGAACACTTCATGTCAGTATTCAAAGAACACTTCATGTCAGTATTTAAAGAACACTTCATGTCAGTATTCAAAGAACACTTCATGTCAGTATTTAAAGAATAATTCACGTCAATATACACAATATGTTCCAAGTTACAGTTTAAATAATACCTTACGTCAGTACACACAATATGTTCCACATTAAAGTTTAAATAATAATAATAATAATATTTAACGTCACTGTTTTCAATTAATGACAACATACATACTTCACATCAACCCATCCATTTAATGACAACATACTTCACGTCACTGTATTCAATTAATGACAATATACATATTTCACATCACACCATATCGAGCATATCATCACAACACAAGATTATACCATTAACACGACCCATTAAAACTTTAACCTGCCATATCGAGCATAACATCACAACACAAGATCGTACCATTAACACGATCCATCGAACACATTACCACATTAACAAGACCCATTTCACACATTATTACAACATGAACACGGCCCATCGAACACATTATTACAACATGAACACGGCCCATCGAACATAGTATCGCAATAATACACATACGACTCTTCTAACACATTGTCACAACATTAACACGACACATGTAACACATTATTACGACGCCTGTGGCACATTATTGCAACCCATATAAGACATTGTTATGATCCACGTAACACATAATTTCGACCCGTGTAACACATTGTTACGACCCGTCTGAACACTTTATCACTCAATACCTCAATACGTTCCAAACACGTGATAGCTCAGTAGACTGCCTAAGGGCGTGGTCCTTCCCATGACAACTGAAATCCGCGCGGCCCACTGCAGTAGCGTCTGATGTACAAACTAATCTACTCCACCCTAACACCATGCTCTTGCAGCAGCCACAGCAGCCGTACGACAATTTCTAGTGCCTGACGCTATCGAACACCGAACGACAAATCTAGTTCGGGAGATGTGGATACCTGCCTACCCGTGTCGAAACAACACAAACTTGGTGTCCCGGGACTCGGCCTACTTATAAGTACATTCCTACATTGTGGCCAGACGGTCAGGCTGGCGACGCTGTTAACAGGTGCAAGTTAAACTCCGACTGGTCAGTGGCAGCATTTAAACACTTGGTGCACGTTATATATTCTTTATCCCATCCTTAAAAATCAGTGTGCTATACTATTACAAATATTTTTTTTTATAATCAATCAGTTAATTGCACAAAATTATCTGTGTTTCATGGTTACAAATGTTTGTACAGAATAATCAGTGTTATATGTCACGTGTACAATCAATGCATCAGTATGTTATATGCAGCGAATCGTCTATTGTTTGATTACAATATATAGTTAGTTTGGTGTTTCAAGCACTGATAGTGTATAGTGTGAACCTTGTTATATGTACTTAAATTCTTTTTCAGTATAAGCAAACTTCATTACATGTAGTTACATTATTTTTCAATGTTTTACATGTACTAATAGATTCTGGTGAAAACAAACATGGTGTGTTACATGTACTGATATATTTCCCTGTAAACGCGGCGTGTTACATATACTGATATTTACCACTGTAAATATGGTGTGTTACAGGTACTGATATTATTTACCAATGTCCATATGATGTGTTACATGCATGGATATTATTTTCCAATGCCAACATCGTGTGTTACGTGTACTGATATTATTTACCAATGTCAACATTGCGTGTTACATGTACTGATATTAGTTACCAATGCCATCATGGTGTTACAGGTACAGTTTCCAGTGTGAACATGGCTGTTTTGCTTTGTACTGATATTATTTTCCAATGTCAAAATGGCTTGTTATATGTATTACGGCACGTATTTATTGTTACCAACCTGTGTCACGTGTTTAAAATTACAGCATGTATTCACTGTCACCTGCCAATGTTACGTGTTTAAAGTTACAGCATGTATTCACTGTCACCTGCCAATGTCACGTGTTTAAAGTTACGACACGTATTCACTATCACCAGCAGTGAAATATACTCAACATATCCAATAACATGCAAATACTATTTCAAGATACAACACATTATATTTATCATTATACTATATGCAGGTTTCACTGAAATATTTACTTAACCTATCCAATAATAATCATATACTATTTCAAGGTAAAAGCATATTATATTTATCATTATACTACGAGCAGGTTTCACAGTAAAATATATACTTAACATATCCAATAATAATCACCTATTATTTCAAGATAAAACAATAACAGTTATCATTATACTACATGCAGGTTTCACAGTGAAATATATACTTAACATATCCAATAATAATCACCTATTATTTCAAGATAAAAACAATAATATTTATCATTATACTACATATAGGTTTCACAGTTACATATGCTTAGCATATCCAAGCACATATTTCTTTTTTCAAGATATCTTCTTATCGTTATACTGCATGTATGTTTTAAAATTCTTAGTTTTCGAAGATATGTGTACTTATCATCAAGTTACATCGTCAGGCTACATCAAGATATTTTCACCAGTCCTTCGTAGCAAACATAGACACGAGCTAAGTAATATGTATTTATCAGTATATTTTGTTCTATATCTGTTGTGAATTAAATATATTTATAATTTGTTTAATTTATGCAGTTCTCTTTTTTTACTATAGTGTGTATCTCTCTTACTGTATGTGAATTGTTACATATCCGTCTCATTGATGAATGTGTGTTCTTTGTAAATAATTATGATGTATTTCCATCCAGCTGTTAATGAATTGCTGTATTTTTTCTTCCTTTAAGTGATGAATTGTTGTATTGCTCTCCCAGTTAGTGATGAATTGTTGTATTGCTCTCCCAGTAAGTGATGAATTGTTGTGCTGCTCTCCCAGTTAGTGATGAATTGTTGTGCTGCTCTCCCAGTTAGTGATGAATTGTTGTATTGCTCTCCCAGTAAGTGATGAATTGTTGTATTGCTCTCCCAGTTAGTGATGAATTTGAAGTGCTCTCTCTCTCTCCCCCCCCCCCCCCTACGGCACTGATAAATTGTTGAATTTATCGCTTGGTACAGTGAATGGTGAACTGTTGTATTTCTCACCAGTGTGTAATGTACTATGTATTTCCCGATCCACATTTCCCTATTGAAATAGTGATGAAGTGTATTTGTCAATTATGAATTTGTGTATCCCCCTTCTGAGATTGATGAAATATTGCATTCCCCTCAGTGGGTAATAAAGTCTTTCACCACCAGCGAGCAATGAACAATGTATTCCTCCAGTGATTATATTATGAATTGCATTTCTCACCAATGAGAAATATTTGTTGCATTTCTCACCATTGAGTTGAGTTATATGTTGTATTTCTCTCCAGTGAATGATTTGTTGAGTTGTCCTCCAGTGAGTGCTGATTTGTTGTGTTTTCCTTCAGTGAATGGAAATTTGTTGTGTTATCCTCCAATGAGTTGTGATTTATTGTATTGTCCTTCAGTGAGTGATAACTTGTTGTGTTATCTTCTGGTGAGTGGTGATTTGTTATCCTCCAGTAGGTGGTGATTTGTTGTTTTGTCCTCCAGTGAGTGATAATTTTTTGCGTTGTACTCCAATGAGTGGTGATTGTTGTGTTGTCCTCCAAAGAGTAGTGATTTGTGTTGTCCTCCAGTGAGTGGTGATTTGTTTTATTTCTCACACGCGAATGATAATGTGCTGCGTTGTCTTCCAGTGAGTGGTGAATTTATTTTCCCAGTGAGTAATAAACTACAGTATTTATTTCTATCCCCACTCCTCAGTGAGAAATGAATTGCTGTATTCCCCCCCCCCCCTCCGCCGTATGAGTGATGAATTGTTGTCTTTATTTCCCAGTGACGAAAGAAAATATTAAAGAGTGATGAACTATATTTTACCAGTGCCTGATGAATTATACTTCCCGCTCACAGTGAATGATAATTGTACATCTTTCCCCAGTGAATGATAATTGTACATCTTTCCCTTGTGAATGATAATTGTACATCTTTCCCCAGTGAATGATAATTGTACATCTTTCCCCAGTGAATGATAATTGTACATCTTTCTCTTGTGAATGATAATTGTACATCTTTCCCCAGTGAGTGATAATTGTACATCTTTTACCAATGAATGATAATTGTACTTCTTTCCCCAGTGAATGACGAATTGTACTTCTTTCCTCAGAGAATGATGAATTGTACTACTTTCCCCCAGTGAATGTTAAATTGTACGTCTTTCCCCCAGTGAATATTAAATTGTACGTCTTTCCCCCAGTGAATGAATAACTGTTGCATTTATCTCTCCAACCAAATAATAAATGGTAAATTGTGTTGATTTTCTGACAAAGATAGTGATGATTCAAAGTGTGTGGTGACTAGTTTTGTAAATTTCCTCTCAGTTACTCTAAAATGAACACTTAATAAAGTGCTTAATCTTATAAAGGCTCGTAGCGCTTCACAAGAATTACTCGTGGAATACACAATGTCTTTATAGAAACTACTCACACACATAAATAAATAAAAATAATATAACAAACAAAATAGAAAAATAGACAGTGAACAATGTGCACACATATAAATAATATAACAAACACAATGGACAGTGAACACTTTACACACATAAATAACTAAAATATAGTATAACAAAAGATGCACCAACCATATAAATAACTAAAATTTATATAACAAACAAAATACACAGTGATAACATACATCCAAAAAATGTATTTACAATACAAACATACAGAAAACGAATTTAGATAGCATGCACAATATGTGCAAATGGGGAGGGGATAGTGTTCTAGATAATGAAAAAGTTGTCTTAAGTGTGCGATGAATGAGACACATCTCAGGGTGATGAACGAGACGCACATCTCAGGCTGACGAATGAGACACACACCACTACTCAGGGTGATGAATGAGACACACACTTCTTCTCTGTGATGAATGACAATACTCAGGTGATGAATGAGACACACACTTCTTCTCTGAGTGATGAATGACAATACTCAGGTGATGAATGAGACACACACACACTTCTTCTCTGAGTGATGAATGAGACAGACATTTCTTCTTTGGGTGATGAATGACACACATCTACTCTCAAGATGATGATTCGTTCCTTATCTCCTCTCATTGAGTGAAAGATTCTTAAAAATCCTCTCATTGAGTGAACGATTCTTAAAAATCCTCTCATTGAGTGAACGATTCTTAAAAATCCTCTCATTGAGTGAACGATTCTTAAAAATCTAAATGTGTGATAGATTCTTATTTATTCTTTCAACATTCATATGAACTGTTATATATCACAGTGTATGATGGATTAATACAAATCTCGAATGATGAATTATTACACATCTCTTGTCATTATATCATGAACTGTTATATATCACAGTGTATGATGGATTAATACAAATCTCGAATGATGAATTATTACACATCTCTTGTCATTATATCATGAACTGATACATATCTCCTGTCATTATGTCATGAATTGATACATCTCTTTCATTGTGAGATAAATTACTTATACATATGTCCTCCAAGTATGTGAATACTTGACATATTTCATCTCGGTGTAAGAAGAATTCTTTTAAACCTCATCGCGTGTAACGATTTCTTTCAGACCGATTTCTGCATGTAAGGAATTCTTACAGGCCCTATCACGTGTAACGATTCCCTCATCTTTGCATGTAAAGAATTCTTACAGGCCTATTACATGTAACGAATTTATACGGGCCTATTACATACGGATTGTTACAGGTCTATTACATGTAACGAATTGTTACAGGTCTATTCCCATTACTGACAGATGCTACCCACAACATCGGTCTCTATTAAATTCAGTTACATTATTAATTACGTGGCTAATGCAGTATTTCATTATTGACTCTTATGATTGTGTTACATTGTTACAAATAATATTATTACTAAATTCACTTGCTCCATAGTAGATTTAAATTATTTTCACGTTACTGCAATAGAATGTATCATTGTACATTGTATTACAGTAAAATCGTAATACATTTCTATACAGTAAATCATAACATATTGCAATAAAGTACTTCATAGTACATTGCAATATAGTTCAAAATAGTATATTGCAGTACAGTACATCATAGACCATTGTAATATGGAACATCATAATGCATTGTAATATAGAACAGCACAGTACATTGCAATGCAGAACAGCATAGAACATTGTATTATATTACAACTTAATACAGTTTATTACAGAATGTCATTGTACATTGCATTAGTATACAAATATTTCTATACAGCACATCATGGTACAGTACATTACAGTGCATCGTAGTACGTTACTTTATAGAACATCGTAGTACGTTACTTTATAGAACATCGTAGTACGTTACTTTATAGAACATCGTAGTACGTTACTTTATAGAACATCGTAGTACGTTACTTTATAGAACATCGTAGTACGTTACTTTATAGAACATCGTAGTACGTTACTTTATAGAACATCGTAGTACGTTGCTTTAGAATACATCATAGTACAGTACATTACAGTGCTATTTAACAAATCAGTCGACCTGTAATTCCAGTAGACTTAACTTCAAGAGCTTTATTTACAGACGTAACAAATCAGTCGACCTGTAATTCCAGTACACTTAACTTCAAGCGCTTTATTTACAGACTTGTAACAAATCAGTCGACCTGTAATTCCAGTAACTTCAAGCGCTTTGTTTACAGACTTGTAACAAATCGGTCTGCCTGTAATTCCAGTAACTTCAAGCGCTTTATTTACAGACTTGTAACAAATCGGTCTGCCTGTAATTCCAGTACACTTAACTTCAAGCGCTTTGTTTACAGACTTGTAACAAATCGGTCTGCCTGTAATTCCAGTAACTTCAAGCGCTTTGTTTACAGACTTGTAACAAATCGGTCTGCCTGTAATTCCAGTAACTTCAAGCGCTTTGTTTACAGACTTGTAACAAATCGGTCGGCTTACCATAGAACAATAATGCCCGGCTCACATTCGTACTGTAGTGAGTACATTTTTGCTGCCACATATCATTTCACAAACTTTTTCATAATTATGAAAATCTGCTCAACACTGAAATGTCGGAACATTTAAAACGTCTCAAAAGTTAGTTAAGTTAATATTCTGGCGGTTGCTCGCTTAGTGCATACTACTTCATCAGGGCTACACTGTCATTATTCTGCTGGAACTGTTTTGAGGGAAACGTCATACTGTCATTACCATTGCTAGAATTACTTGGAGATTTTATTTCAAAAGTCATACTTTCAATGTTATTGCCCCAATCTTTTTGAAATTTCATTTGAAGAACATTACTATTGTTATCATTGCTCGAATTATTTTGATATTTCATTTCAAATGTCGTACTGTCATTACTACTACTCGAATTGTTATGAGATTTCATTAGAAACGTATACTGTCTGTCGTTACTACTACTCGAATTTTTTAGATTTCAATAGAAACGGTTATTCTTCCAAACTGGCTACCAAAGTCTGAATTTTGCTGTATATGGAATGGCTCACTGACTATCAGATACAGGTGTGAAGGCAGTGGGTTTTATTGTATGTGGAATGGCTCAATGACTAACAGATGCAGGTGTGAAGGCGGTATGTTTGGGTGTATATGGAATGGCTCAATGACTAACAGATACAGGCTTCAAGTTGAAATCGCTACTTTATAATGAAAGATTCAAAGTAATAAAGTCAAACTATTGTGTCTATTTAAATTATTATTAATATTGAATAAAGATATTTTTACCTTTTAATATCTTAATAAAAGTGTGAGAAGTGGGTGGACATGCCACACTTACTACACACACACACACACACACACACAAACACACACACACACACACACACACACACACACACACTCACTCACTCACTCACTCACAACATGTAAGTAGTGCATATACCAAATACGTAAACAAACTTGAGTGCATATACCAGCATTTACGTAAATAAACTGAGTGCATATACTAACATATATGTAAATATAAAACAAAGGAATAGTATAATGCATATGCATGCCCTCAACACGCCGCAATGATTAAAGTATCAAATTGCAACTCATTTCTCAAATTTTATTTCAGATGGATTTCATTTATTACATTCCTTACTTGTCGCATGTTTAGCAACGTTCCCTCTAATACTGTAATAGAAGGAACATTGATGTTTAGTGGGGGTATAACAAAAACAGCATAAATCCAATACATTTTGCAAGCAGTTTTGTTTACATAAAAATTAACAGGCTGGATGATAATCCTCTGATTATAATATATTTCAAGAAAATCGATTATAACAAGCTGCTGCTATTACTTATAAAATAAATAAGGGAAATTACTCTAACAACTTGAATTAATCTTGTCTATTTAGTACAAACTTTAGTCGGTCATGTGTATACTTTGGGTGGTCATTTTACACCCCCCACACACACACACACACCCCGATTTATTTTATTATGCTTTATTGGTTTTTTAAAATTATTTTAATTATAGTTGAAGTTCTAATCCTAAAAGTGTATAGAATGTCGCTATAGTGGAATGATTACCCGTATTTCTTTTTTATTTATGCAAGTGAATGTTACTATACTTATACTGAATAATCATAAATCAAGGCTTTAAAATTCAAGTCCTTGGAGGATCTAAATATTTCTTAACAGTCCTTAAAATATCTATAATCGACCTTGTCATTAAATAAAAGTTTAGATTAACACACGCGCGCTCACGGACACATTTCAGCAAAGTTCGTGGTGCAAGGGACATAACCCATATTATTGTTGGGGGGGGTTTTTGTTTTTTTTTTACTAAAGTGGGTCGTTTCCCTTTCTTTGCAAATTACAGCTATTGATGTTTCTAGCATTTGGAAGTGATAAACTGGTTAATTTGTGCTCGAAGTCCACTTCCAATTTAAGTTGATTTCGTGGATAGACACTCTTACAGTTAGGTAGACTGCAATATTCAGCAGTTTTGGGATTATCAGTCTGGCATAGTGCAGTGTTTGGATTACCAGTCTAGGTTCAGTTTTGATATTTGGTCTTCTTATTCCCAGAATGTTTCAGATGGTCTACAACTCTACATGAATAATAATAAGTGGAGGTGTGTGTGTGTGTGTGTGTGTGTGTGTGTGTGTGTGTGTGTGTGTGTGTGCGTGCGTGCGGGGTGGGGGGGATAACCTTAATACCAGTTTTAGAAGTGTGGGATGCCTTTTAACTCTTTGAGTTCACGTCTCATTGTTACAAATACCAAATTAAGTTTTGTTTCTTGATATGGGGAGAGCATAACCTTACTACCCAGTTTTAAACTTGAAACTTTCTAGGTGCTGCTCTTCAGTTATAAGATTAGTTCTGTCTTTCTGCTGCGCACTGCAGATTTTCTTGTGTAAATTGAAAATATTTATACAAACCTCACGAACTCATTCTATGAAGTTCCTTGTGCAAAATGGTGCTGGGTTAGGTGGATGTACATCGTAAATCAATGCTGGCTGTGCTTTCTTTACCGATCGTCAAAATATTAACACTGAAGGCTGTGCTTTCTCTGCCGAAAGTCAAAATATTAACACTGCCTGCAGGCTGTGCTTTCTTTACCAAACGTCAAAATATTTATACTGCAGGCTGTGCTTTCTTTACCAAACGTCAAAATATTTATACTGCAGGCTGTGATTTCTTTACCAAACGTCAAAATATTAACACTGCAGGCTGTGATTTCTTTACCAAACGTCAAAATATAAACACTGCCTGCAGGCTGTGCTTTCTTTACCGAACATCAAAATATTAACACTGCCTGCAGGCTGTGCTTTCTTTACCAAACGTCAAAATATTAATACTGCAGGCTGTGCTTTCTTTATCAAACGTCAAAATATTAATACTGCAGGCTGTGCTTTCTTTACCGAACATCAAAATATTAACACTGCAAGCTGTGATTTCTTTACCAAACGTCAAAATATTAACATTGCAGGCTATTTCTTTACCAAACATCAAAATATTAACACTGCAGGCTGTGCTTTCTCTACCGAACATCAAAATATGAACACTGCAGGCTGTGCTTTCTCTACCGAACATCAAAATATGAACACTGCAGGCTGTGCTTTCTAGAGTGGTTCTTTCCCTTCCCAACACAAACTTGGATAGCAAGACTGGTGTGTGTGTGTGTGTGTGCGTGTGTGTGTGATCAACCTTTTCTGAGTTGTCTATGCCATGTACATATAAAGACATGTTGAACAACAGCCAACTCATGCTAATATGTTGAACTGTTGTCCCGCATCAGTGACGAAAGAGCAAAATGTTTGGTATTCCTTTCTTGCAGAATTTCGATCCATTGTCAGAAATAATTTTAACAAGCATTTTCATGATGTATTTTGTTGTACTTGAAACTCTTTCGGTACTTTGTATGACTCTCACTGCCTACTATTTCAATGAATGTTATTTTCTTTATATAATTTCTTATTACTTAATTATTTGTGGTTGCAGTGTAGCTGTTATGTGAGTGTATTTCTTGAAATATTGTGTTATGTGTGCATGTGTTTTATATCTATTTCGCTGACAGTAAATCACAAATCATTATATTATAAATCATAAATTTGTGTACTAAGACTTTGTGAACAATCAATGTGTACTGTAAATCACATCACTGTACTAAAACTGTTTAAGGCAAACACTGTGTACTGTAAATCACAAATCACTGTACCAAAACTGTTTAAGTCATGCACTGTGACTGTAAATCACAAATCACTGTACCAAAACTATTTAAGACAAGCACTGTGTATTGTAAATCACAATCACTGTACCAAAACTATTTAAGGCAAGCACTGTGTACTGTAAATCACAAATCATTGTTCAAAAACTTTGTAAGGAAGACACTGTATGCTGCTTCCTTTTAGTTGACACACTTTGTGCTTTACAAGGCTTTGTCCATTCTATTTCTTCAATGAGTGTGAGAGCCACAAGCTTCCTATGGCTGGTGGGTGACATCATAATGGCTCTCTGCAGACTGGATCTTGTAGTAAATGACTGAAATACACAGGTAGAAGACAATGGGACTATATTTGTTTTACTATTTTACTACAATTCAAGCAATTCCTAATTAAAGGGTACATTGAAGTTCCTCCTATTTAAGAGTACACAGCTCTTACTGTTTAAGACTACACAGCTCTTCCTATTTAAGAGTACACAACTCTTACTATTTAAGACTACACAGCTCTTCCTATTTAAGAGTACACAGCTCTCATATTTACAAGTTCGCAGTTCTTCCTATTTAAGAGTACACAAAGGTTTGGAGGCTGTTTGCAAGGCACATTGACTAAGATTAAGATTATGACAGGTGTGTGATTTGTACATTGATGTGAGCTGGTATCATATTTAGTTGTGAGATGACATACTTCGGTATTCTCCACTTGGGACAATATCACACTGTTGTGTCTATGCAAATTTGTACATATAATTTGCTCTGCTAGTTATAGTCAAACAAGTAAGAACCTACAAGTAATAAGAAATGATTTGGAAAAATGACCATATTTATGTACAAGTTACTCTTTGAACACATTAACATTATGGCTAGTATAATTGCTAGAATTCTTTCTAAGTTTCAGTATACAAGGCATGAACTATGAACCAGTGACTGCCATATTTTGAAGTATTTTTCGTTTTCATCCACAAACTGGCTATCACCACCCCTTACATACAAACCACACACGCATACACGAAACATTTTTTACCAAAAGTCTTTGAATGCAAGAGCACTGTATTAATCTTCTCCTTTGTTTACAAGTATTTCAGTTCTTTTGCTCACTTAAAAATAAACTGAAGACCTGCAACCCTTCCCAAAATGAAATATTCATATGAAAGATAAAGGAAGCTCTTTCAAGGAATGGCTATACAAGCTTATATAATAAGCTGTGCAGAAGTATGTCATTTGTACTTTGTGCTCAAGAGAGAGGGGAAAGAATAGTGTCTGTCAGTCAGTCAGTCAACAAATGAAATTCATGCTGTATACAAGTCCTACAAGACATCAAAGTATTAGTTTACCTAAGAGAATGAATTTTACTAAAAAAGACAAAAGACGTGCATTGTAATGTAATTATCAAAATGCTGCTACAGACTAAAAGAATGCAGTAGTATGGATTAATATAAATTATCTTTTATATGATATTCTTTTCATTCTCATTATTTAGGTGTAATTTTCTCTGGTATAGCACATTTGGTTAGAAAAGACTTTCTGTGATGGTGTGAGCACATTTAGGATATAAAATCAACAAGCTACAGATAACTTGTCACATTAAAGTAACCATGAACTTATTAATCCCTGATTTTCTCATCATAACACTAGAAAGAGCTATATAAATGAACAAAACCTACAAGACTGATCAAATCATTGAATCATTTTATCTCAAAAGACAATCACAAATGACAAAAAAATAAGTATGCTAAAATATTAATGTAACAATGTTAATGATACTAATTTATTATTTTTATCACTTTAATTTTTTCTTTCTTTTTAATTTTTAACAATGTGTCTGTTTCACTATGGAATTATGTGTGTTTTCAATCTATCTTTATAAAGTACTTTTGCTTTTCTGGCCATTCCTTGCATAGAGGGGTGCCAGATTAGTGAGAGAGATGGATTACTGAATTTGCATAAAAGATTTTAGTTTAATTCTTTATTAAATTTAATGTTACAAGTTTACTGTATTAGTACTTAAAGAAAACACAAATAAGAGACAAACATATGATAATGCTAAAATATATGATCAGTACATACCTGACTCATTTACAGTGAAATGATCTTTTCATATCAGTACAGTATAGTATGTATATAGTAAAAGAAACGTACAAATGTAATACAGCGCAGATGAAATCTTGCATTTTCTACTCAGTGTGGTCACTTCAAAAACACGTCACAGATTTTTTCTGCTTTAATGATGTTTGTCGATGACACACTTTGTCACGCAATCACTTTACTAGCATTATGTCGGTACTGCACAAGTTTGGTTGTTGCATTATGTCACGCAAGAGAGGTCAGATTACTGAGAGACTGGATTGTTAAGGGGCTGGATTAGCCAAAGTGCATGGTATTACTATTTTGTATTTAAACATTTTACTATTTAATGAAGGAGTGGGGGGGGGGGATGTATTGTTGTGAAAAAAAAATGCTATGATAAAATGTCAAGCAACTATTTTGTCTTTTGTATGTAATACTTTAGCATCAATAGTCTCAATCTAACCTTTCGTTGCTTATTAGTCACCATTTCGCTATCATATTTTCCATGCATTCTATCAACTATCTACACTTGTCTATGTGTGGCTGAGTGTGTCATCTACTTGTTTGTCAGTCCGACTGGAGTGTGACTGAGTGGCAAGCCTTCTACTTGTCTGTCAATCCAACTGTAGTGTGACTGGGTAGCAAGCCATCTATTTGTCTATCTGGCTGGAGTGTGACTTGGGGGCAAGCCATCTACTTGTCTCTCAATCTGACTGGAGTGTGACTGGGTGGCAAGCCATCTATTTGTTTATCGATCCATCTGGAGTGTGACTGGGGGAAGGGGGGAAGGGGGGAAGGGCAAGCAATCTACTTGTCTATCAATCCATCTCATTCTTAAACTGCAAGGTGCAAGAGGATTGAGCATGGTACAAGACAATGACATCTAATGTCACATTGTCTATACCCATGTCACAATTACAGTTCAATATAAAACACCTCACAAGTCAACGCACTTGCAAGTATTCTCATTTTTCCTGACTGTCATTTTTAATATTTATTTTTTTAATGTAATAATGCTTCTAGGTGAACATTATACTGAAGATGTATGCACTCGCTAAGGAATAGTAAAGCTGAATGTTATCGTGTGCATTCGTATCAGTATGATGTATATTACTGTTCAAAATGTAACCAACCAAATTTAGCATTGCATCACTGCTTTAATATTACTGTTCAAAGTGTAACTAACAAATGTAGCCTATATCACTGCTTTAATATTACTGTTCAAAATGTAACTAACCGATTTAGCATTTTGCTTTAATATTACTATTCAAGAGTAACTAACTAAATTTAGCCATATATCACTGTTTTAATATTACTGTTCAAAGTGTAACTAAATGAATACAGTCAAGTATTAATGCAGATTATAAAGTGTCAAAGTGTAACTAACCAAACACAGTTCAATCTCACTAGTCAAAGTGGAGAATACAGCCAGGCATTACTGCTTTAATATTACTGTCAAAGTGTAACTAACCAAATATAGTCAAGTATCACTAGTTAAATGTTACTGACAATGTGTAACTAATCAAAACAGAGTATCACTAGTTAATATTACTGACAAAGTTTAACTAACCAAATACAACCAAGTATCAATAGTTAATATTAATCCCGAAGCTTAGCTAACAAATACAATCGGGTATCAATAGTTAATATTACTGTCAAAGTTTAACTAACCGAATAAAACTAACCGAATGCAGTCGAGTATCACTAGTTAATATTACTGTCAAAGTATAACTAACCGAATACAGTCAAGTATTACTGTTTAGTTATATTTACTGTAAAAATGTAACTAACAGAATACAGTAAAGTATCACTAGTTAATATTACTGACAAAGTGTAACTAACCAAATAGTGAAATACATTATACAGTCGAATATCAGTAGTTAATTACTGTCAAAGCATAACTGAATATTATATTACTGTCAGTGTACTCTAACTAACTAAATAATATCGAGTATCACTAGTTAATAGTACTGTCAAAGAGTGACTAACTGAATACAAAAGGGTATCACTGGTTAATATTATTGTCAACCTGTAACTAACCGAATACAATTGAGTATTACTACTTTAGTATTACTGTCAAAGTGTAACTAACCAAATACACCCGAGTATTACTGCTTTAGTATTACTGTCAAAGTGTAACTAACTGAATGCAGTCTCAATACAAGGAGTTGATTATACTTCTATTACTTGAATACAGTCAAGTATCAGTGCTTTAATATTACTGTCAAAGTAATACAGTGGAGTATTGCTGATTTAATATTACTGACAAAGTTTAACTAATTGAATACAATGAGTATCAATAGTTAATATTATTGACAAGGTTTAATTAATCGAATACAAACTAGTATCACTAGGAAAAGTTTAATTAATCGAATACAACTAAATATCACTAGTTAACATTAGTAATAAAGTGTAATTAATTGAATACAGCCAAATATCACTAGTTAATATTAGTGACAAAGTTTAATTAATCGAATACAACCAAATATCATTAGTTAATATTATTGTCAAAGTTTTAATTAATTAAATGCAACCGAGTATCACTAGTTAATATTCGTTATTACTATCAAAGTATAACTAATCAAGCACAGCCTTGTATTACTAGTTAATATTATTGTCAAAATGTATAACCAAATACAGTCTAAGAGATAGATTTTAATAAATAGTTAAAAGACTTTTTTTCTTAAAACAATACAACCAAAATAAAAACTGTTTCTAGCACAAAGATTGAGTAAAATTAAGCTGGGATCTGTGATTTATCTCCCTTGTTTTAGTATGGCACTAATTGGTACAAATACCTTTCAAACTTCGATTTAACATGTAGACATAGTCCTATGTTCTGATTTGGGTCTTATGTTTTGTATTTAGACTTTCTGTTTGACACAAGTCTTTAGTTATACATTTGGAACCTCTGTTTTGTATTTAGATCCTCTGTTCTATAACAGAATTTCTGTTTAGTATTTAGGTCAGGGGCGGGCAAACTCCAGCCCACAGGCCAAATCTGGCCCATTAAGGTTTCTTATCTGGCCTGCCAAACTATTCACAGTTCACATTGCCAACCTGCCACTTGTCCACCACATCAATTAAGCCTGTCAATACTGTCATTGAAATCACTGATTCATTGTAAACAACACCATCCATCTCATTAACTTTTCGTTGAAACTTGAGTTGTTGTTTTTTTTACATAAAATATATCTTTTAAAATTACTTTTGTCCTCATTTTATATTCTGAACTTTCTGGACTTTGTGACCTTTGGTCGTCTATCCAGCCCGCAAACTGTTCCAACAGTTTTATCCGGCACATGCTCTTAAAAGTTTGCCTACCTCTGATTTAGATCCTCTCTTCTGTATTTTTGTCTGCATTTTAGAAGAAAGAGCCAAAATGCATAATACTATTATGCATTTTGGCTCTTTCTTCTATTTGGGGGCCCTCTTTTGCATTTAAGTTCTCTCTTCCATTTAAGGCCCCTTCTTTTGCATTTAGGAACTCCCTTGTTTTGTTCTTAAGTCCACTGTTTTTCAGTTAAGCCCTCTCTCTCTCTCTCTCTCTGTGTTGATTATCTGGACCCTCTATTTTGCAATCTGGACTTTTTGTTTTGCAATTTGCATTCTCTATTCTGCATGTAAACACTTACTAAATTTAGAGTTAATCTATAATCTGTTTTTCATTCAACCTTTAATTTTCTTATTTGCATATAGATCCTTTTTTAGCATGTGGACTTGCATCTTAGGTCTTTTTTAAAAAGTGCATTTTGAAGTTTCAAATCATGAAAATAAAGGACTGACAATATGATGTATTGCTTAAGTTATTCAAATATAATATTTGATCATGTATGAAATGCAGGGCAAAAGTGCAATTAAACAGTTTCTTTATTATAACATTAGTCTCAGTCAATATTTTTATTTCACAGATTGTTAGATGTGGCTCTTGCTATATTTTTTCTTTAGATTGAGTATTGCTCTTTAAAGCATGGTCAGATACATTTCTCTTTAAGTTTGCCTTTAATTTGGATATATAATTATGCAACAGAATTGTGAAATATAGACTTTGCACATCGGGTTTCTTATTATCTGTTACTTGTGTTAGCCGGATTCTTTGACTGGCTGAGAAGTCAAACTGAGAACACTCACCAGGCAATTACTTAAGCATTTTAGCCTGATGAAGAAATTTTTTGGAACTATTAAATTGATACATTACTTTTTTAGTTCCTTTTTTTTAACTTATTCAACAATTTACAGAGGCCTTAAAATACAAGTAACTAACTTTTTGATAAGTTTAAAGCTAACTGATAATAAATTAATATTAAACATTTAAAGACATTTCACTGTGATAAAAAATTAATAATAGTTTAATACTGTATTAGTGTATATAGCTTTTTCAGATAATTTAAAATGCTATAACAATCCTCAAATCATTCGCATTATCACTCACCTATTATTAACAAGTATGAGGTCGTCCCTTGGAGTCAGAACCTACCCAAAATAATGGACATATCAGAAATTAGTTAACAAAAGTGGGGAAGATTGCAAGTCAAACTGCGAAATTAAAAAGAAAACAAAGGAAATCGAGGGTTCATATGCTAAATAAAGGGTCCATATATTGCTGATTATTCGGAATTGTGGCCTAGATTTTAAAAAAAATGTCGGTACAGGAATGCATGCAGATATGTACTAATGTAGTGTATATAACTGGATTTGAAGATCCGCGGTTATAGCAAAAAAAAAAATATACATGTACAGTTGACACTACACAGCTGATTACACACTGGCCGACAAACTTCGCCAGCACAAACACGTGATACTTAAATATTACACATCTCTGTGTGTATAAATGTGTGTAAATATATTTGTGTGAGTGAATGAATATCTTTAGTTGTAACTGAATACTGACATTTTCGCTCGACTCTGTGTCTGTCGCGACTGATTAGTAACTGAGTCGCTCGCTGAACCGGCTCATTTCATATGCAACATGCAGCCTCAAACTAAACTTTCATCCCATAATATCTTCATTCAGGCTCTTACGTTTAGCGGATGAACCCTCAAATACAGTGCTTAGGGGAGAGGGAAATAATGTCAATTTTGTTAATTTGAATGATTAACTATTTCCGTTATTAACAAAATTTTATATTCTTTATTTTATTAACGATATCTTCTCATTTGCAGGGCGTGTTTTTCTCTTACCGATCGTCTGTTCTGCCAATCACGCACACGCCCTCCGCACCACACCCAAAAGAAATTTCTGTTTGACTCCACTTGGCACCTCAATGGTTGGGGATTTTTGACTGGCAACAGCGAACCATCGCTGTATTTTGGACACTTGCTCCCCATCCGGTTAGTCGGTTGGACTGGGAGAAAGAAAGACGGAGGAGAGGAGCAACAGCAAGTACAGTGAATTTAGAAATTGGCTGCACAATATAATCTGGCCGCAGATAGCGCTGCTTCAAAATGGCGTGCTGTCTCACAGAGGAACTGAAAGAGCAAAAGCGTATAAATCAAGAGATCGAGCGGCAGTTGAAGAAGGACAAAAGAGATGCACGTAGAGAGTTGAAGCTTTTGCTTTTGGGTATGTAGTGCATTATTCCTTTTGTCTTTTTTATGCATTTCTGTGTTTGTCAAAGAGCAACGTCAGTCGGTATATCCTTTGGTTATATGAAAACAAAAGCTCATTTGCTACCAAAATAAGCAATTATTTCTTTATTAATTGCATTGACTTCCTTTATTTATGCTGATCCGACTACATATTAACACATTTTATGTAAATTAGGGATCAGTTGTTGATCTTTTTAGTATAATTATCTAGGAAAAACGTTTTGAAATGAATATTGTAGAGGCCATTTCTGAAGATCCGCCATTTTGGATGCTAACTCTGTGGTGGTGAATGAATGAATGCATAATTCATTTACTTTGTGTCTTTAGCAACGATTTAAGTCGGAGAGGAACACTGTAGCTCAAGATGTTTCCAGGCACAAAGAACTATTTTTTATAATAACAGTCGTATTATACCATCATTTTATGTATAATCTTTGGGGAGTTTTTTAATATTTTTATTCTTTTATTTATAATCACCCTGGGGGAGGGGGTATGATGGAGACTTATTTAAAGAATGGCATTTGCATGTGAAAACATGGCATGTTTTCTATAACTAATATGCATACTTAGCTAACTCAGGGGATTTGGGAGCTGGGCTATTATTTTTTGGGGTCAGTTTGGTTGGGGCGGGGGGTGGGGAGGTGGATTGGAGGGGGGGGGAATGTTTTGTTTCATTGGCCATAGTAAAAAAAAAAAATGAGTGTACGACATTCTTATATTCCCTTAAGCAGTGCTTTATAATCTTATAAATTATAATTAGAACAATGCAATTAATCAGCGTTTTGCATAGTTCATACATTTGCCTTTGCTTGTATATATTATTATATACATCCACATTATATAGCCATTGGGCCTATATATAGTTTTTTTTACCCTGATTGGTCATGAAATAGGCACTTATAAATAAATTAATTGTTTCTTGTCCTGAAATGCCCTTGAGTTACTAAAAGTAAAACTTACACTCGAATTTAAACTTTTAAAAATTTTATATGTAGTAATGTTATAGACTTTTAATTTTACTTAGTTACACTTGTATAGGCATATATATATATTAGTTTAAAATATAAATACATCAGTTAGAACAGTAGTAATAAGCATAGCAGAGTCAGACTCTCTTGATTGTTACAATGTAAAAGCTTGCTGCTATTGCTACTTCAATACTTGAACTACATTTTTGATTTCATGTCAGGACTTTAGTTAATCACATTGCAAGACTTTACATTCATGATACTGCTTAGCATTTTGGAAGATTGAACTGTAGGGCATTTATAAAAACTACTTAACTTTAATTAATCTTTGGCTAATAAGTAATATTAAACAGCATTTACTTAAGAAAAACTTTAATTAGAGTATTGGTTAATGCCAACGATCTTTACTTTAACCAAAAAATATAGTTTGATTGCATAGTTGTGTTAATCTTTTAGCATGATCTTGTAAGTAAACTTGTTTAGCAAATATTCTCTAGAGTGAATCCAGGTAATTCATCATAAATTAAAAAGAGTACTGTCACTTCCACATCATTGTTTAATTGTGTATATATATATATATGTTTGTAAATTCATTTTTTTAAATTTGTTTTATATTGTCATTTTAAACATAGATACACTTTGTTTGTTATACTTATTACATTTATTAAAATTGTTGCATATGTGTTGAATAGTTTGTATAAAGCTTGTATATATATATGAGAAAAACACTTGCAACATTTTAAGATTAAGTGCTGTATTAATTTTCTTTTATTATACTTATAGTATTAAAAGCTATTATTGTTATTATATTTATAGGCATGTGCTAATCATAAGGTTGCTATTTCTTTCTCATATATCTTACTTCTTAGTCTTTAGTATAACTCATCTTTGACAGAGGGTTGTTAATGTTAAGTTTCCATAGAAATTAGAATTATTTGAGTATGAACTATGATGTACTCTGCCTTTTTTATTTACCACACACTATTAATTATTAGATATGTTCTTGCAGCTTACATAATTTCTAATGTATTTTATTCATTTCCTATAAATTCTGTTATATATTCAATATTGAGCTCCTTTTAAAAGATTTATTATTTTGCAATGTCTTAATTCTTACACATTTTTGCGTTTCATTTCCAAAATTAATCTATTAAGTTTTCAAATACAGTGCTAAAAAGGAGAGAATAAATACTTAATCCAGATTAAAGGTCAATATCTAATTTTATGCTATCGTTAAATGTTGTATAGGGTCTTATAATGTTATATACTAATATAGCATTATAATTTATATGCTTGATTTGAATAATAATATAAGCATTAATCTTATAAATAAAAGCTCTAAACTTGATAAGAATTAAACATAATAAACTAAGGTGATGTGACTAATTAAAATGAATTCATATGCAAAGTGGTAATATATAACAGAAACTGTTAAAGGATCATTAATAAAATGAATTAATAAAATGTACTGATTGAATTAAAAAATGACAGAAGAGACAGGGTTATTCTTGCTGATGAATGCATATTGAGATTACTTTGAAAATTACTACAATTTCTTTCTCCACTCAGTAGGTCAGAAGATTCCAGGTAGATAGACCCATCAGATG
The DNA here is from genome assembly GCA_028829895.1 of Sinotaia quadrata. Lineage (NCBI taxonomy): Eukaryota > Metazoa > Mollusca > Gastropoda > Architaenioglossa > Viviparidae > Sinotaia > Sinotaia quadrata. The sequence goes on along the minus strand of CM054181.1, from coordinate 76,312,329 downwards.
AATGTTGACCATATGACTTTACTTTCTCAGTTTCTGGGTGTTGAAAATGCATGTCCGATGAGCACAAGCTACTGGCAGGAGTATAAGTATGGTTGAGATCAGACAGTGCTTGTAACGTAATAAAGAGAGTGAGATTTTATTCTGAAGAGATCTTTTGTTCTGCTGTAGTCATTAGCTGGTGAACACTGAAGAAATGGACTCTTAATCAGTTCTTAATACTCTAACTTCTAAGAATAGTCCTAGTGCTTTAAACCTTTAGAAATTTTTTCAGAATATGCACTTGTAGACCAAAGAAAAGAAAGTTAACATAATCAATTTTTAAAAATATTACTGAAATTGAAAATGTTTCTATAGCATCAGCTGTGAGTGATTTTTAAATAGTGCTGATTCTTCACAGTTTCAGATGTGTTGCTTTAGTTTACAAGTACATGTATTAAACTAAGATTTGTTGTAAAGAGATGGGGCTGTCATAAATTACACCCAGATTTCTAAATGTGACTGACTAAATTTAATATATTTTCAGCATTATTCATTTATTCAGGCAGAGATATGGACTCTAACACTTTTGAGATTTAGGAAGCATGACTTCTTTAAATCATAATTCATTTGTTACTTTACTCATAATTCAAGACTTAGATCAGAAATGTGTTTCTGTATTCAATTCATGGAAGTGTTTTCACTGCTAATTTGACTACATTTTTTCTTGTTCTGTATCACCACCAAAAAAACTGGTGGGACACGAGGGACAACTTAGAGGGGTTTTGTATACAGAATGCATCAAGCTGATCCAAAAGCAGAACCCCATGAAACATCTTAACAGTTATTGTCTGGGCTGGAATGTTTACCATTTAGTGATTTACTGACACCATTTGTTGTCCTTCAGACAGATATGATCAGAAAGTCTCTTCTATAAGTTTAATTTCATTTGATTGTTTGAAGTCATCTATCACCAGATTTGTTCTCAGTTTTGTTATTTTAAAATGTTTCTAATTCTATTATTTTTTTCATCTGGCATGTGTAAGGAATACCAGTGCATTTGACTCCAATTTTTATAACTAAGTAGATCACTGCCTGTGTGTGTGCGTGCGCGCATGTGTGTGTGTGTGTGTGTGTGTGTGTGTGAAAATTAACTATATGATTATGAGGTCAATGCTATTTATCTTCATTTTTATTTATTTTGAGCACAAACAGCAAAAGAAAAAGACAGTGATATGTTTGTCAATATAGAACAATAAATTGTATTGTTGGGAGTTGTGTTCATATTATCATTAATTTTGGTCATATAAGGATTATTTAGGAATTAATCATAAGGAAGAATGTAAAACTAGAAGGCAACATTAGGTTCTGTGACATCTGTTTTAGCCCTCAACAGGAAACAAGAGGAAGCTAACAGCTGAAATCTTTCATCAGCTTGAATATACTTGTAATATACCAAATAAAAAGAGAGCGTTTAGGTGAATGGAAGCTTAAACTTTAGCAGATATTAATGACTATATTATACTTTATAATGACCATTACGCTGTAAGTTAACATCCAAGTAAGTGAAGCTATGCAGGTTGTGTCTTGACAAGTAAAACAGTCCAAATAAGAAAGGATAAACAGGTTACAATAATTGACAAGTAAAGAAGTCCAAGCAAGCATAGATGAGCAGAGAGGCATATGGAAAAGTTTATAAAACAATGTACAAATGGAAAACAGCAACAGCAACAAAATAAGAAATTCTGGTATTAAAAAAACAACAGTGAAGTGTCTCATTGTTCAGTAACAATACAATGAAATAATACAACTGGGAGAACATTGGGGGTCCCCAGTATAACTATATTAATGTCATGAGACCATAATGATAAAGCTTCAAGTAGCTTAGTACATCATGCATTTAACTTAAAACATATGTAGTATGTCCTAATAAAGCTTTAAAAAATTATTACTCTAACAATTTGTTCAATCTTGGTGCTTTGTTATATCTCCAACTATATTATTTTTGATGTTATTAACCTCAACAACCACATATATTTTAAGTTTACATGCAGGGGATATAGTTGTTAATACTTTTGTTGTCATAACAAACAATCCAAATAAAAAATATTCCACAATCTAACTAGCAATATATTTATAGAACAGTTTTCTGCAGTATTAAAGACTTTTTCCCCCAGTTACTAATGAGCACTTTTCACATTAAAAAAATAAGCTTTTTTCTAATTCTATATTCTGTTGCTATTACAGAAATACTAAATAGTAATACTAGTACTTAGTAATAGTTTGACACAGTGGGGATGTTGAGCCATAGTTTAACTTGTGAAAAATGTTCCTTTAGGAGAATACAAACAGTTTTTGTTGGTTATTCGATTTGATAATATTAATTTATAAGGAAGATTTTTTTAATTTTATTTGTTAGTAATCATATGAAAATGGTATGTTTATAAGGTATTTCAGTAAGTAATTGAGCTGATTCATTCTTTTAGGGATAATTGTAAGAATGTAAACAATGATTCTTACTTTGAAAGGGGTGTTATTTGTTAATAGTTTTTAGTACTGCTAATGTGCTATAACTATAACAGTAGAAATGTCTGAAAATGTAAGAACAGTAAAAAAAAAAAAAATTATACTATTCTCATTTTTGTTTTCTTGCAGGATGGAGTAATGTTTAAAATATTCTTGTCTTGCAGGATGAAGAACTGTTTAAAATATTTTTGTTGTCTTGCAGGATGAAGTATAGTTTTAAATATTCTTGTTGTCTTGCAGGATGAAGCTGTGTTTACAGTATTTTTGTTTTCTTACAACACAAATGCAAGATGAAGTAGTGTTTTCAATATTATTTGCTTACAACTTATATACAACTTTTACAAGTCAAATAAGTGTTTGGGTTTTCTAACATTTTTGTAATGATTGCACTTGCTATAAAACTAAAAGTACTATGATATATGTTGGAATAGGTGTTCACATTAGATGATGGTTATATATTGTAGTTGATTAAACCCTCCTTTCTCTTTTAGTAACTAAAATGTCAGGCATAATCAATATTTACAAGATTGTACCTCAGGGTAACTATTAAGTAATATAATTATAGTAATACTTAGGCAATTTTGATGAAATTCAACCAAGTTTGTTTTACCAGGTTTGTCTGTAAATTTTGTAATAATTTATTTTCAGAAAACCTGTATATTAATTAGTGCGCTCTGTTCACTGCAGTACTGTCTAACTCAACTGCCAGATATCTGCATTCTTTTAAGTGCAAAGGCATGACATGACTCTGCATCTTCTTCAACAATTAATAGTAAATAAAGGTGCTCTCTTGGGTGCCATGCATTGACGTTGATGACAGAAAGACATTATTGTTTTCACGCATTCCAGGCCAGTGATGTTGCTGGATGTGTGCTTAGTTACAGTCATGCCAGTTTCATCACTGAGCATGTTGAATGTCCCATTTCCCACACTTGTCTGTGATGTAGAATGAAACCACATGTTGTATAGGAACAGTAAGATCTTAAAACACTGAGTCTTTTTTTTTTTTTAGAAAGAAAATAGTTTGCCTGGCTTGGCTAAAAGTCCCCCTACCCTTTGGCAAATTCAAAATACATGTACTTATTTAAGGTTAGGTGATTCTCTTGGGCCATTATAATTTTGCAAGTTTGGGGTTAACTAGTGTTTTAACTGGTTCTGTATCTACATTAGTTGACATCATGTAATAATTTGAAATGCAGTGTCAGGGAGAGTAACAGGAAATATATATTAACAACTGTCATGTCACATCTGTGTGATTCCATGCATGCTGCAAGGATAATTCCATTCATTTAACATGAAGTCACTCTAATCATACTATTTTTACTAGTGCTAGCAGAGTGTCTAGATTGCTGAGCATCCAACTAGCCAAACATAGTACTCTCCCAAGTAAAATTATTGGGTTCAGCTAAGAAAGTATGGACTATATAGTATATCACCTAGGGAACAGGTGAGACATGAAGCTGGAGATCCATTGGCTCTAAATGTAACTATAATGAATGGGGATGAGGATCTACTAAGAGTATCCTCAACCAGGGATAGTGCTTGAGATGCAAATGTATCCAGCAGTTATTGATGTGTTTCCTTCTGCAGTCTTTAGTATGGTGAGCTTATATTTTTTTAACGGGGTTCAGCACATTGGACTCAGAATGATGATATTACAGGCTGTTTGGATTTATCTGCATCAAGGGTGCACAAACCGCGGGCCGCATGTGGCCCAAGAGAGGGCTCTATGCAGAACCCTGGAGGATTTTTGGATGTTATCATTATTACGAATGTAAAGCACATTATTTCATTATTTGTGTTGTTTTTTCTACTGAGCCAACCATGTGGTAGCCCTCCACACACTATCAATTGGAAATGTGGCCCTCTGGCCTAAAAACTTTGTGCAGCACTGGTCTACATGAAGTGCTGCACAAAGTGAGCTTATTTAATGAGCAAATTGAAAGATGCATACTCATTCTGGGTCAGATAGATTCACAGTTCAGGGGAGCATGACAAGTTCTTTGTGAAACATTTCCTTTAGAATTAGACTATCAGTATCAAGTATCATATAAATTAGTTGTGTTTAATTCTTCTTCATGTGGGACATGCTTTCACCAATACTGCTTTTGCACTGGGAAGTGAGGGGAGTGGGGATACAGCCTGCTGGTTAATCATTTTTTTATATTATTGTAGGCCTCTCAGCTGATTGTATCTTTGCTCTACTTGTTGCTTATTTTGTAGGGCTGTCATTAGATTAATACTTTTGAGTCTGGTTGCTTGGAGGATGGTTGCCTAGGCTGGTGATGATAGCTCTGAGACTTTTTTAAATTTTATTTTACCTTTGCTTAAATATTTATTGATATATATTTTTGTTAAATAACTAATGTTGACTTAGGTGAGGTATAATAGTTTATCACCTTTTATGATTGACTGTCTGTTGGGTGTTTTTTCCATTCTCCTTGTATTATTTTTTCTTCCCCAATCTTACCAATGGTTTTAAAGTATTATATTTATTTTTAATATGTTTCTTGTTCAGGTGTGTTATTTTATTTTGGGTAGTTATATATTTAGGTGGACCTCCCAATCATTACTTTAGGTGACTATCCTAGGACTTGGGAAAGACCTGGACATGATGGGGCAGCAAAGATGAAATAAAACATAGATATATACAGTTGAACAGAGGTTTTCTTTCTCTCTATGGGTATTTCTTGAGAGTAACATTGAAATGGTTCAGAAGTCGAAGAAGGGTTTCCTTTTAAGGGCATTACTTAAATGTTTTTTATATTCATCCGGTATATCAGAAAACTCTGAGCAATTCTGTTTATAATGCAGCATATTCATTTGCATTGATATCACAGGATACCATAAATGTCTGTGGCATGTCCTGCCAAAAGTGAATCAACTCTGTGCTACCATTTATTAATAAGGGGATCATGCTCTTCATCAAACCTTTCAAATCTTGCCTACATCCATATCGTGTGCTTTTCAGAGAATGTTTCTATAGCAAAGGACCATTGGAATGAACGGAATGCCATTTGTATTGCTACTTGTGTTGGAAAGGGGGGGGGGGTGTATGAACTTTAGCTGTGACAACTTTCCTCCATAGTTACTCTTGTTGTTTTTTTAACTTAGTTTCAAATTATCATATTCTCTTTATTTTTTCAAGAGACTAGCCTATCTTTTTCAGTAGCCTGTTCAGCTATTAGTAGTTCATGTTCAAACCTTGTTTAATTCCCCACCTGCTCTGCCATTAGTCTACTGTTTAGCTTGTTTTGACAATCTGTTTATTTCCTTATCTACATAATAGATAAAGTTCTTTTCTTTTAAGTAAAACTTAAACCTTTGTTTAACTTAGTTTCCTCAGCATGTGATGTAGAAAATTATTCACTCAGTAGGGTGTAGGACAATATAATTCTTACACCGAGATACAAACAATTGTATCCAGCACACTAATTTAGTAATTAAATACCTTAATGATGCAAAATTCTTAAATGCACACAGTGATTTAGTTAAATATTGTCAACTGTGTATAATTATAAATATGCAAAATATAACTGATAACAAAATGCAACCATTACATTGTTAACTGACTTTCTAGCATATATATAATCCAATCATTTTCACTAAACACTAGTCTACAATCACCATCTACTGGAGAACACCCACTCCAAATGACATCACATTGGGAGTATCGCATATACATGTATTATGATTTGAACCAAATCTCTTGTCCCACATAAAATTTCTTTAAAAAACTAAATTGTGCTTTTATTCCCTAGTCTTGTGCAATTTCCCCTCCCTAGTAACTAAAATGAGTCAGAGTCCATATTTACACTTACAGAATTGGATCTTTACAATAGAGTAGTGATATAATAATAGTAACAGACAGTAGTCTAAATGGATATGAAATCCCAGCCATCTTACACTCCTGTTAATAGAAAATAATATGAACATGAATAAATAAATATGTGACTCTATGGTAGCAATTATTTTATTAGTGAAATGAATTTAGATTAATTTGCTACTATTTACTATTAATAGTTATTACTAAGTCATCAATGAGAGAGCCAGAGTTCATTTGATTCTGTGAACTAGTAAAGCTAGTAAAGGTCAGTTACATGGTAGCATGGTTGAAGACAGCTGTTGCATCAGGGTGTAGGTCAGTCCTTTTCACTTAGTCCATAGCTCCATGCAGACAAACTAGGCTGGTGACTGGAGTTTAGTAAGCAGTCTGTAGGTAAACTGTAATGGGCTGCTGCCATCTGACTCTGACTCTGAGGACAAAGTTATCTCATGTACTGTAGTACTAGTTCACACTAACCAGTGATCATGCTTTTTCTCTCTTTCTCAATCAGAACATACAAGATAATATACAAGTTGAAAATTCTCACTACTTTATAAAGCTTACAGCTATTTATCAGAGTATGGCATGGCTTATATGATATGACATATCTCTCATTCATCATACAAGCAAATTAAATGTAAGCAATTATTATCAACAAAATTATTAACATAACTACATAAGACTACCAGGTGTGTCAGTTACAATACAATTATTAATTTGATTTCAATAATCATGCACAATCTGAAGTGTTTTTATGCACTTCTAATGGTAGAGGTTTGTTTTAAAATAAAATGAAATAATGTTATTTTAATATAATTTCTATTTACATCAGTATATTAATCAACTAGATTCTCTCATCTTAAGTATGGCAGATGATTTCCCAAGCTAGCAAGGATTACCTTGGCAATAGAATGGCTCTTATTTGCCAAGGGATTCATTTGCATATCGTGAATGGATCTGCCTATTTTGGTAGGAATGCAACCCTATATATTCCTTTACTGAGGGCATTAGAAAACTGGAAAGGATTTATTTCACAGATTTCCAAACCTACTATAGTAGTAGTACTAATAGTACATGGAAATGGCACGCTTTCCCATCAGAACAAGTTCACATAATCCCTTACACAAACACACACTTAGGGTTGAAGTGACCATTACAAATATAGGCCAGGCCAGAGCATTGGCCATCAAATTTAGGCAGTGCCAGAAGGAAAATCACAGATGCAGGAAACTCCTTCCTGAAAATTTTCTCTAGGAGTAGGAGTCATTACACTACTTGACGCTGAGCTTTTATTTTTGTTGAATTTTACAGGAAGTGGAGTGTCAAATTTTGACAAGCATACTGCATGCATTTTGGATCACCTTATATGGCTTCAAAAAGGAAATGAATACCAAGTATAAGATTAAAAGAATTATAGTCAATCTAGTTGCAAGCTGTGGGATTGTAGCTTGAAACCGTCAACCAGAACTGGGCCAAACAGGAGTCAGGCACTGAAACCCAACTCACAGGTTTGAAACTCATGTGTATAGGCTTACTCTTATGTAAGAACCGCAGTGAAACTTGCAGTCTTAGACTCTTCTTTAAGTAGTATAAAGTTTCCATCTGCAGAAAGCTTTAACAATAGATTTGTAGATGTCATGCTAATTACAGAAATACAGTGGTTGGTGTCACAGTATTGTTTGGAGTTACACATATGACATACGCATGTCATAAAAATAAGTAATAATTACTAAGACTGTAAGAGCAGTTCACAGACCTCATTTTAAAAAAATCTTAGTATAAATGACAGGATTTTGATTTATAAGAGACACTTATAATTTATAAAGTTACAATTGAATTTGACAGATACATATACTACATTTGGTTTATTGGACTAGTATTTAATAATAAATTATTAAATACTAATAATAAATTATTAATTTCTTAGGATAATGTCATTGAACTGAATAATACATCCAGCAATTGAACACTTAGGCACTTATTAGTGAATAATCTTCCTCATTGGCAGTTCAAATATCTACTAAATATCAAACTGAATTCAGGTGTCTTGTGGGTACCTGTATAATTTCTATAAATGGTTTTATATTTGTATTCAATTTTACATTTTTTAAAGCAGCAAGTTATAATCATGGATTCATCATGTACTATAGTTTTTTAAGCTTATCCGACATATTTTTTCATTTCAGAAGTTGGGTGGCTTGGAGTTTCTGAATGGATATTTTGAACTTCAGATACATCAAACTTGTTTGTTGCAATCCCTTATATTATGATATTGAATCTGCTCTATAGGTTTAAAAAAAAAACTGGAAACACTAGCCTAAAGTGAAATTTCTTTCAACAGCTTAGAATAAAATGTATATCTTTGAAAAGATATTAGTTTCTTAAGTTAAAGGAAAATTTGATGGGAATTCCAGTGTTAATTAATTGTGGAAAAGAGCTTGTACATTGGATTTATAGGTAGTATTAGCTTTCTTCAAATGGTCAGGCTTATAAAAGTTGTCAATAGTATATATAACTTTTTTAATATTGGATGATAGTGTTTATGAAAGATTGTATATACCATAGAGAATGGAAAGAAATGATCAAATAACAGAACAAATGTCAGGTAGATTTAGTTGGAGTTATTGCCATTTATAGTTTTAGTTATTATCTCAGTATCTGTATTGTCAGTATGGTTTGAAAGCTGTGAATACCTTTATACCTGTTGAAAGTATTAACATTTACTATCCCATATACTATCTCATTATTTTGAAGGGACTGAAATTGTTATATTTCACCCATCTGCAATAATTCATCTCATCTATATTTGTGGCTACACAATACATAAAGACTTCTTTATGAAAATTAAATTCAGAACTTATTTATGAATATTTTTTTAAATATATAAAAGAAAAATATAACCTGAATGTACTTAATTGGTGACTCCCACTCTCAGAAATGTACAATACAACCCAAGTCCTGATGTGTCATCAATGCATAATCACAAATGTTTATGTAATTTGAAATTTAAGTTTGCAGAAAACATAACTGTACCTGAGAGTAATTTCAGCACTTTTACCTGTTTAATAAAGTCAGTAATTTTTTTTTAAAACAACACTTCTTTAAAACAAATTTTGTGCAAAATCTTCCTGATCTGCCATTATCATCACCATGGTATAAATATTAATGCATACTTGGATATTTATAGTCAGTTGGAGTAAATTCATTTAAACTAATCAAACCTATTCAGAATTCTCATAAACTGATAAAGCCTGTTTACACCTTTACTCATTAATACTGCATATGTGATTTGTACCCTATTGTGGCAACATTTGCTGTGAATCAGAACTCGTAGCATTAAATATTTTTGCCTGTCCCCAGCTATTTTAAACAATAGTTTTAAATTGCACAAGATGCACACAGACAAATTATTGCAAATAGTTAAAATTCAAATATGAAAAATTCTCTTTATTTCTTTATAAAACATATACTTATTTTTTTTTAATTCTAAACATTGCCTGCACAAGAAGTCACATTTTGTTCAAACTGGTCAGTTTTGAGGGCTTGGAATAATTTACCAGATACTTAGGACTGTCTACTGTCACTAATGTAATCGATGTTCATTTATTTCTAAATGCTTTTCAGAAATAATATTTGGAGAATGCTGAAGCAGTTTGGTTTAAAGGAGAAAAATAATCGTATCAAAACAAGTAGGCCTCACACAATGATCTTGTCCATGAAAAGAACATAATAACAACAACAAAAACATGGTTAATCATCAAAAGACGTGGATTAATCATCATATTTTATAACATTTATAGTATTTTTTAAAGCTGTTTATGGTATGATATTTGATATTATAACTAATGCAAATCTGTTGTTATATATTTCATATAATGTCAGCATTACTTGATTGTTGGTTGCATCTGTTACTGACGTATACTGTTACATATATACCATCATGGTTATATAAATGAATATTTATACATTTACTTTAGTACACAAATGCATGCCATTTTTAGTCACTTTTAATATGTAAAACATACCAGTTGATGGTTTTAAATTACAATTATTTACTATTCCAATAGTGTTAAAACTTGCTATGGATAATTTATTATTTGTCATAGTTGTTACATAGCAAAATTCCATAAACTTCAAGGATTATTCTGCACTATAATAATTATCATATGATTACTAATATTAATTCCTTATAACTGATGTTGTTTCATTATGAATAACTTAAAATTATCAGAATTAGGCTAAGATGTATTATTGATTTGTTGCTCAAGTGTATACTACTACAAGTACAAGGCATATCACATAAATAATAGAAACTGGCAATCAGTTCTCACAGGTATTATGAATTAAATAACACTTTATAGTGCATGTACCACAATGTCTAACTTTAAATTATAAATGAAGGTGAAAAGAAAGGATTGTTGATTTTTTAAAAATCTTAATAAACACTGTAAGTGTAATCATACTACTCAGAGTACACTACTACTTTTGTACTAGTGTAAATGTATGAACAAGATGATAATCATGCTTTATAACTTTAGCAGCAGTGAGGTAAAATGGTTTGTTTTCATACATTTAAAATTTGCTTCTTTCCTTTACTGAGAGAATACTTTTAGCTGTGGAAATACAATTGTCAGAAATTAGATTGCCTCAAATACACACACACACACACACACACACACACACACACATATATATATATATATACATTACTTGGTAGTAACCTTTTCAAACAAAAGTTTATTGTGATGAACATGGCACAGCAAACTTCCTCTTCAAATGGCATAACTTGTATAAGGTCTTTTGTATGGAGAGTTGTAGTTTTAAAGGAAACAAGCAAGCATAGTAGAATTTTATAATGCTTATTTCATTTTTTTTTTTTTTTTTTTTTTTAGAAGTACATGTATAAAAAACAAATCTCTACATCAAATCGGTATTTAAAAGCTGTTGTTCATTCTTCAAAAGAATGTCATTGGTATTTCCTGATAGAGCATTTAGCTTCTAGAAGCTCTCATTTTTAAAGTGCTGTTCACTGTTTACACAGCAAAGTTTTTTTATCAACTGCTTCATCATGAGAAGAGTTCAGTTAAAATACCAAAACAAAATAATGAAAGTTGTTCATGCTCATATACAGTACATATTCACAAACAGATTGGGAAGAAAGCATATGGTTGTTGAACAGTGAGATGTCATAATTCTTTATATTATAATTTGTTTCGCTTGATTTTGTGATGTTTTGGGGGGTAATGGGCAAGATGTTAATTCTCCACCACCCTGGGCCGCTTTTAACCTTAGACTAATCCCCAAAACACACCTATCTGGCTGGCCGCACATGTTAGAAAGGTGAGTGATAGATAACTGTGAATAGAAGAGTGATAGTTCTAGAAGATAGCTCAAGCCCGATACATACAGCCAGAATAGTAAGTAAATACAGGTGACAGACCACGCATAACATGTAACTTGTAAGTGAACCATACTGGTCAAGTGGTCTAAGTATCAACAATAATGTATTTGGCATATATTATTTAAGTTCATAATTACGACCATGTGGTGTCATAAGAGAATGTTCATTTTTAGTCCAGTGGCACTGTAGTGGTTACTTGGTTCATTCCTATGTGCAAACTATAAATGAGTTATAAGACTAAGAGATCACTGAATGTTTCTGAGTGAACTCCAAGATAAAGTACTCATCTGCCAGTAAAATACACTTGGGCTAATAAATCGTCCTCGTGTGTTCTCTGACAAAACACCCTTACATAGTCATCATATATTTAAATATCATAAGTGAAATATAAATTATAGTTAATGTCAAGAAATAAACATGAGCATAATATATTGGTTAGGTAAGCAAAAGCCACATACCTTCTGCAGTAATATATATTCAGAGGATGATTTTCTTCTGTGGATAACCAGTGATAAGGCTAGTAGTATGAATATACTTTGTTAACGTGGGAAACCAAAGTATGTGTTGCCTCAATGGTCAGCTGCATTCAACTAACAATTGGCATATGCATTTCTGGTCCATTCGTTCATGTGGCTGAGCTGTGCTTTGTTTTGGTTAGTTTAGTGAGTTGTCTGATTCAGGTATGTTTCCAGCCTGGGGATAAGGGTCAGTTTTTCTAGAAGGTAGGTTTACATGTGGTCTATTTTTAGAGGAAGGGTGGGTGTGAGCTACATAAGCCATTGTGTGACAGATTTCATCCTCTTGTTTGAAACTTACATTTTAAAGCCATGTGATTTGATGTTTATCACTGGACAGATATGACTTTTGTCTAGTAAATAATATTGTTGTGACCACCTACTTCAATAAATAATGCCTACTAATTGGAATTGGTTTTTACTTTGTTTAAACTGTTAGTTGTAACAGTGACCTTTGAGAGTTTTATTTTTGTATGATTGTTAGATGGTATGTGTTTTTTTATTAAAAAATCTTAAACCTTTTGTCTTTTTGCTAGATAGTATTAGTTCCTGTTTACTTGTATAATTATATATGCATGTTGTAATTGCTATGGTCACCTTGTTATCATCACCAAATTCTTAAGTGACATTTTCTGATCTTGCTCTTTTTTTCATCCCATTTATACAGGCACTGGTGAGTCTGGGAAGAGCACATTCATCAAACAAATGCGCATTATCCATGGCTCTGGCTACTCAGATGATGATAAACGCAGCTTTATCAAAATCGTCTATCAAAACATTTTTATGGCCATGCATGCCATGATACGAGCTATGGACACTCTCAACATCACCTACACAAATTCTTCAAACAGAGTGAGTTCCCACTTTTCTCATTTGTAGGTTTTCAACTTTGCCTGCACAGACACTTTTAGTCAGCTGTTTAGCTTACCTTCCAATTGCCGATGCCTACACAAAAATTTTTCAGGCAGAGTAAGTTCCCATGCTTCTCATTTCTGGAAGTCATCTTTGCCTGCTCAGGCACTTAAGGTTTCCTTATAAGTAGGTAGTCCCTACCAATTTTTCAAATTTGATTCAGTGTAAAATAAATGTGTTTACATAATAGTATTAGATAATATAAAGTTAAATGCAACATTTCAGCATTAAATCTTTAAAGTTTTGAATATATGGATTAACCATCATCATTTTACAAACTGAATATAGCTCATTTTAGATATACTTTAAAAATTAATAATCTTCAGTTATGAAATGGCAAGGTTATCATTATAATTTATAGCATAAGAATACATTCTAAATGAAAAAATGTAAAAGTTCTCTTCAGGGAATGTTAATATATTTTCCTACTGTATAACTCTTACCATAAGTCTGCTCATACTATATTATATGTATATTCATGACACCATTCACAAGAATGGCTTAAAATGTATTCTTTTTTCATTTAAGTAGGTAGTCCCAACATCGCTGTTTTGCAGGAATAAGTAGTATTTAATGCACAGATTTGGCGATTTTCTGTAGCAAAGTTTGATACTTTAATACAGTTATATTTCTTGATGTAACTTGACCAGAATTAAAGATCATTTCTTTATTGAACATACTGTTGTGTTTTATTTAATGTGACTTAAACCATGTTGGAAAGAAAAATAATTACACTTACTAAGTGTTGGACATGTTTTGCTAAAGTGGGGCCTCACGAGCTGTATGTCAACATGGTTAAAAATTTGCTTTGGTCCAGATTTCTTTTTGTGCGCAACTACACACGACTTTTTCCTATCAGTAAGAATAAAAAATAAAGATGTCACCAAAAGCTTTCTCCTGATGCCACTTTTATTAACAAAACTTTAAAACTCATGCTTTGGCAATCAGTTAAAACTTGGCTCGTTTTGAAATCATTGCCATAAACACATTTGAATCAATATTTTCTCACTGAGAAGAGCATTCATATCTCAATGAAACTAGTATTGGAAATATCATATAGCTTTGGCTGCAGTTTTGCACCAAGAGTTTCTGTTGGTTAACCAAAAAAGCATCTGCTTCAAATTCAACCAATGGCAGTGTTGCATGTGGGTGTTAGAAAATTTAGAGCAGTGGTAAATTCCTCTTCCTTAATATTTGAACCATATTTGTAAGATTTATAGTTCCAGAGATGTGACATTTTACAATTTGTCTTAACATTTTTTTTCATCTTTAGTCCGAATGTGTTAAATTTGCCTGTTTGTTGATGTTTGAGATCTAATATATTCTTGGCTTTTAGATCAATGTCTCTGGGAAATAATTAGGCTAAAACACATTGGTACTTTATTGTTTGAAATATATACAGAAAGAATACATTTTAAGCCACTTCTTTGAATGTTATGACAACTTGAATAGTATATTACAAGCATATTTTCATAATGAAGAGCTATGTTTGTAGTTTACAGTTTGTAAAATAAAATACATTCTCTGAAAAGAACTTATGTATTTTAATCATTTATCATTTATTCCTCAGGGGCTGTTTAAAACCCTTAGAAAATCCCTTTCGACTTGAATATTTTTACCTTTAGCAAATGGATGAAGTAAATTCCACTGTATTTGGCTGGTAAACACTAACATATGATGTCTTAGCAAATCACAGTAATCTCAAATTGTTGAAAAACAAAGAGAAAGAACAAGACTTCCAGGTACCAAAGTTTCTAGCAGATATGTTTGTTTTAGTACATTAATCAGGGGGGGGGTTAAAACAAACTGGATTTCAAAATGGTTGGCAAATTGCTACCAAAAATAAATAGTACAATTTAAGGATAAGGGGTGATGGTAGTGTATTGCAGAACTATCAGAAACAGCGAAGTTGAAAGAGACTTGATACCTGTAGAGAGGTTTGGACTACAAAATTCAAAAGGTTTGTAACCTCGTTCATAAGATTTGTTTTTAAGATGACAAAGGGGTAAGTAATTTTAATAATTCTTTGTAGTTGATTCAGAATTACTTGTCAGAATAAATCTTTGATCTTTGGCAAAGCACGAAGTCTTTTAGTCTATTAAACCCATACTCTCAGTTTTAAAAACTGTTGAAAAAACTTTTCTTGAGTTTGTATTTTTTGTTTGTTTGTTTTGGGTTGACCTAGAATTTAAAAAGTATGCACTATGAATACTCTACAGATTTGCCAGTTTTATTTTCTTTTTTAGAAAGAAGAAAAATTGGGAAGAAAAAGTTTAAACTATTTTACTGACCAGCCTGGAGCTATTGATTCTCCTAAGTTTCTTTTGTGACCTCACTAAATCATTGTACTAAGGACTGATTACAATTATATATGCCTGATTACTCAAGTTTTCTGAAATGAGTATATTGTGTATATTTTTAGCTTGTTTGCATGTTAATGTAATTAAATAGAATTTTTTAAGTATTGCATATTTGGCTCATTCTCTGTGTATTTATACCACAAAAGGTAGGTCCATTTGAAATGTGTTTTATTTTTTTAAATAAAATATTTAAAAATTGTGTTTATAGGCCTATTCTATATATTCAGATTTCATGTGAGAGATGCATAAGATACTTGCATGAAGTTTTGTTTATTTGCTTTGTAATTATTTGTAATACAAATTCATTTTGACCTGAAAAATGGCAACATGCTTACATTTAGCCTTTTTCTTTAATTTTTCTTTGTTATAAATAATCCAACAAACTTGTTGTATTAAGGTTTTCTTAGAAGTGATAGTCCATTAAAGCACCGTTCTATATCTTCTATATCTCTTTTATCTTGAAGCAGTCAATTTTATGAAGAAATAAGACTTTTAAAAGGCCTAGTTTTTTGTCACGCTTCCTTTCCACCTAAATCAGATCCAAATCTTTTATTCTTTAATGATCATTGACATGTTCTACTTATATGCCAAGTGCTGTTTAATAACAATAATAGAAATATTCATACACTACAGTTTTCAAATGTATTCATTGTACTAATAAATATTCAGCTTTTAAAATACTAATAAGCTTTCATTTCTCTTTTAGTGCATGATAAAGAAATTAATAAATTCATAAATATAAAATAATATTAACATCGCAAACTACTACATGTGCTTACATTTTTCAGAGGTGCGATATTCTAGCCATAGTCAATTATTTATCACCTTATCAAGGGTTTAAAGGTGTGGCAATGTCAGAATTAAAATAGGCAGATCTGAACAGGGAAAACTGGTGAATTGTAACAATTTAACATGTGGTTTACAAAGAAATATTGTCCATGTAAATATGAGAAAGCTAATAGATTTGAGATTTCACGATATCCAACAAATAAAAAATGTTAAAAAATAAAAATCCATGCAGCAATTTATCCCATTGAACAGCCGGTTTCATTATAGTTATTTTATATTTTAATAAAGGTCTTCAAAAAAATGTTAAATCGGATTTGAATGCTTGTTTTCATGAAGTCATTACAGATTGTGTGTGAAATTTTATTTTCGATACTTTTACGGCCTTTCAAGATTACATGAAATTTTATTTTTGATTCTCTTTTTTTCAAAATCATGTCAGAAAGTTGAGTTGAATACAGTAAACCCCCTCTTTCAAACAAACTAATTGGTTTATAAGAAGTATTGTTAAGTCCTGAGCCTAGAATTTCCATAGGTAGATAACAATGTACCAAAATTAATTTTTAAAAAACACCAATTTATACCGTAGCAAACATTTATCGTACATTTATTAAGAGTAATGTAGAGAAACTAGGCATAGGTTTAGCAGCTGAAATGAATTAAATTATATGTAGTCACAAATTTGATCTGTGGCCATATATTGGAGTTTTCTGTATCTGACAGAAATGGAGGGGGTCATAATTGTAGATTAATCACCTTTATTTTTCATTGCGTGTGTTTCATAACTTTCAAGAGTTGTGTGAAAGTTCATTTGTATCTTTTTTCCCTCACTCCCGAAGGAGATATGAGAAATGATTTGAAAATGTGAGGTGTTGTTTAACAGTTCTCTTCAAAATATATGTGAAAGATGATTGGAATATATTTTTGTTTCTCTTTTTTCATCTGATATTGTTTGGGGAGAGTTGTTTATAATATATTTGAATTTGGTTTGTAGGAAAATGGAAATATGATCCGACAAGTAGACTATGAGACGGTGACGACTTTTGAAAAGCAGTATGTGGATGCCATCCGAACATTATGGGAGGACCCTGGAATTCAGGAATGCTATGACCGCCGTCGGGAGTATCAACTCACCGATTCTGCCAAATAGTAAGCACCAGTTTCAGTCCATAATTTTGTTATTATGGTGCACTCTCATTTATCCAAACAGCTTATTGGGCGGATCTACCTAGCATAAGATCACATAGTGATCACAAGGGTGGTACAGACTATCAAATTACATTGCTAACAGTAATATAGGCTAATAAATTCCATTTTTTATTATCTTGAAACAGTATGTATTTTTAAGATACATGTAAGTCTGAACTGATTTTCTTACAAATGATGCAATTATAACTGAATACAACTGAATGAATGACATGCTAAACAAAACAAAGTACATGTATTATAATAATGATGTCTGTTAATATAGAGAGTGGAACTAGCATGTTATAAAAATTTATAAAGTACTGCATAGAGAAAGTTATATTTTCTTAAATAGTAAATTATTGGTTATGTCTGCGAATAACATAATTACAAAAATAATTGAATTTTACATAGTGTGCAAAATTTCAAAACTAAAGTAAACATTATTACAGTATAGTATCAAATTATTTGTCAGCATGTCATAACAAAATTTTCACATTTCACATTATAAATAATGTGAGAAAACTTCACCCATCAAAAGAAATAAGCATGGTTATACTAAATATTTTTCAAATATATATATATATATCACAAACATTTGTGAATAATTTTTATTGCTATTAATGCTTACTCTCAACAATAGAATATAATGTTTTGTTGATCCCTACAATTCAAACCTCAACAGAAGAATTGAGAAATAAAAAGGTAAACTTCAATTTAAAATTTATGCACACAAAAACCATTGATAGTGATTTGTTCAGTTTTATTGGAAAAAACAACAGATATTGATATAACAGAATCTATATTCAACTTTTTTTTTTAAACTTTGCAATGTGGAAAGATGAAATATTTTTAAAATATATTTTTTAAAACATATTGTGATATGGAAAGATAAGTTAAAGTATGCATATATTATATGGGTGAACTTGCAAAATAAAATTGAAGCACACTACAATGCTTGCATAAAATGAAGGTTTATAATTGATCCACTAGCAACCAAATATCAACAATTACATGTATATCACTATTATCAGGCTGATGCTTGCTTATTTGGTTGTTTTCAAGCTAACATTCATTCTCAGAGTTGCTAGTTTTGTATGAAGCTACTAGTAATAAATAAGGCATCATTTTTTCCTGTTGCACATGACTTAGTAATTCATATCTCTATTATCAGTAATTAATATCTCTGATTGTCTAGTACCACATCACTGAGCTACCTAATAACATCATGTCACTTAACAACTACATCTATTCTCTGAACTTATTGACTCAAGTTTGTTTCAGTTAATCAAATAGTTTGAATAATTAGACATGCATGAGAATACCCAGTTTATATGAAACAAAGTGTAATTAGGTCGACAATTAAATTACTATTGCAAGTTATTCTGATTTTTTAAATATGCTAACCACCACCCCTTACCACAGTCTTGCACTCACAACGATGCATCAAGGTCACTGGTCTTAACCTGGGTTCACAAAGCTGCTAAAGCCCAAATTTGATTTTTTTTAAACCTGACAATGACAGATTAAAACTATTTCTATGCTATTCTGCAAATATCTTCAAATAAATAATAAGAAATGAGTGCATTAAAGTGGCAGGATCTTTACATCCTATTGAATAACGTCATTGTTTGCATCCAATAGATAGAAACGGTGTGAACTAGGTCTGCATCATGAAGGCATCAAGAAGTCTTTGCTAGTGGTGTGAAAATAGGAAACCACGAAGGCTAAAGTGTGGAAAGAGGAAATTAAGAAGTCTTGGCTAATAGTGCAAAAAGAGGAATTTAACAACTGGAGGGTGCTGTGGCATTTCATATTATCAATAATAAATAAATAACATCTCTAATCATTTAGCACCACATTACTTAGCCACCTGATAAACTTCTCTCATCATCTAGTACCATATCAAGTTACCACCTAATAACATATCTGATCATTTAGTACCATATCACAAGGCTACCTATACAGTGATAGCATCTCTGATCATCTAGTACCACATTACTTAGCCAACTGATGGCATCTCTATCATTTTGTACCATATTACTTGGCCACCTGGCAGCATCTATGATCAAGTACATGTCACTTAACCAACTAATAACATCTCTTATCATCTATTACCACATCACTTAGCCAACTAATAACATCTCTATAAATTAGTACCATATTACAGGAGGTCCCTTACTTACAGCAGAATTTCATTTGGGGGGGGGGGACGGAGGGGGTGACAGTCTGATTTTTGCCTCCACCAACATTAGCAGCAGTCACACTGACATCTATCATGTATTTAACCATTCTATGCATAAAAAACGTTTATTTTCACTAAACAAAAGTAGTGTAACACAAACCAAATGCTTAACTACAACTTTCTTGCTGTAAGGCAATTTTAAATTAGAATAGTGTCTATGGGCAGAGCATCATTACTTCACTGTAACTCGGGGGTGTCGTTTACTTAGCCACCTGATAGTATCTCTGATCATGTTACATGTCACTTAGCCAACTAATAACATCTCTGATCATCTATTACCACATCACTTAGACAATTAATAACATCTCAGTTTGACTAGTACATCACTTAGACAACTGATAACATCTCTGATCATCTAGTACCACATAACTTAGACAACTAATAACATCTCAGATCATCTAGTATCACATCACTCAGCCAATAATAACATCTCAGATCATCTAGTATCACATTACTCAGCCAATAATAACATCTGATCATCTAGTATCACATCACTCAGCCAATAATATCTCAGATCATCTAGTATCACATTACTCAGCCAATAATAACATCTGATCATCTAGTATCACATCACTCAGCCAATAATAACATCTCAGATCATCTAGTATCATATCACTCAGCCAATAATAACATCTCTGATCATCTAGTATCACATCACTCAGCCAATAATAACATCTCTGATCATCTAGTATCACATAACTTAGACAACTAATAACATCTCAGATCATCTAGTATTGCATCACTCAGCCAATAATAACGTCTGATCATCTAGTAGCTTGTTACTTAGTCTACTTCGAGTACAAACTAATAACAAGTCATTAGGAAGCATCCATATCACAGAGTCATCTTGTAACAAACATGTTATTAGTAACAAGTCTTTGTTCATTTAATTTAATAGTACAGTGAAGACAGATACTTTGCACAGCAAATTCAACTAAAAATTGGGGGTGGGGGAAGGATAACAATTCTGTCAGTATATGCCTGAGAATGAGCTCAGATGTGTAAATCAGAAAGTCTCTTTTTCTGCATGTCTCACATGGTGTGAGCATCTTGCCATGAAGTATGCACTAATTCATATTTGAGTCATTATCTCAGACCTTGAAAATGGAAATAAGTTCTTCAGGAGTTCTTCAAAGACGAATTGATCTGGAATTTGCTCTTTAACTATTTTCTTTCTTTCTTTCTTTTTTAAAGTTTTTCTGACATCTTTTAACATTTCTGTTGCATTTGCAGTAGTCAGTGTCCTTTGTAACTTTTAACATATCAAAATTCTGCACTTCTGCTTAACATTAATTGTGGGATTTTATAACAGGAATTATAGTTTAATAATAATACCGAAAATATTTTGTATATTAATATTAGGTAGTCCCACTGCCACCACTTTACAGGCAAAAACTCGCAAATGCACACAAATTTGATTTAATAATAATTAATATGCATTTTAGTTGTACTTTGTTTATCATTTGCATTTGTTATGATGCCATGAATATTCCTTTTTGTTGCATTTTGCGAGCAATTTTATGAAACAAAAGCCCATTTTCTTTTGCAATTTATAATAAACTGAAAAGTAAATTTTCCATTATATCGGTTTTTTTCTTGTTGTATGTGACTGTATATTAAAATTGTTGGACTGTTTTTCAGTGTGGTTTATAGTTGTAATAAACTTGGTCAGTTATTTGCTAACTGAAGTAACTATATTACAAAAGTATAAAATAAAATTTACAGTTTATTAAATTTCTATGTGCATCATCAACTCATTCTTATATCCTTTATGGAGAAATGAGCTGTATAAAAAAAATAATTATACAGCTAATTAAATTAAACCAGTTAAAAATTATAATTAAAAAATTCTACCTAGGGCCTACCCAATGATTGTTCCTGTTATGCCAAACTATGGAAGGAAGAAAAAGGTGGTCACGTGACCACAAAATAAAAAGATTAAGAAAAGAATTATCTGAATAAACCAAATGCATTATATTGCAAATAAATCTTCCCCATCTTGAATAGTACAAGACTTAAGCTTTGGATAATAAATATAAATTCATAAAGTCATTTTCAGAGCTCACCCACCAAGACTTTCAAAGTTAAATTCTGTAGTGTAGGCCTAGCATGTGCATCATCAAATCACTATTATATTTATTGTGGAAAAATAAGCTTGCAACATACAGCTAATAAATATATAACTCACTGTGTTTTATCAGAATATTTTTTTTTAAGAAAAGAAAATCAGGTCTAAATAATAACTAAAAGATGAAAAAACCATTATGCACCCATCTAGTGATCTACTCATTGTTTACACTGCACCCTGCTAAGGCAGTAATGGATGGGGAAAAGTGGTAACATGACCACAAAATACAAAAAAATTAAAAACAAATAACACACGATCTGAATAAACCAAACATATTAATATCGAAAATAAATCTTACCCCTACCTAATGATACAACACTTAAGCTATGGATAAGGCAGGCATAAATTCATAAAATCATTTTCTGTGTTCACCCATCAATACCTTCAAAGATGAATGCTATTGCAGACCTATAGTCCCTGAAAATTCTTATTTATCAGTTAATATAATCCTTTAAACGAAAAAATACACACCAAAAACTGAGGAAAACATCAATGTTTTTGGTTGTCCACTCCTCCCTTCGAACACTGTCCCTGTCTCCTTACATTTCTTGTGCCATGCACAAATTGATGGATCTCTTTCATACATAGTTCTGAAGTTTCACTGAGTCTGCAGATCCGATTTTGTTTCAATAAACCATGATACACACTGTGCCTTCTCTTGAGGAGTAGTCATTTTGTATGGGGTTCGTTTCACAGTACCTCATTCATCAATAGGGTAACTAAAATACACAAATGCAATGTGATTACAAACTTTGATAACCACTGAGTACATAGAACAAATCTGATGAAGATATCAATTGCTTTTATAATAATTTTTGAAATTGTAAAGAGACTTTATGGACACCCTGTATACAGTATACAATATATTCTTTCATTAAATAAAAGGTTTATTTATTTCTTGTATTTAAACATGTTTTCTTTTATTCATCAGCTATCTAGACAGTGTGGACCGTATATCAGCAACAGATTACCTGCCTACGTTACAGGACATTCTACGTGTGAGAGTGCCCACAACTGGGATCATAGAATACCCCTTTGACCTGGATAGTATAATCTTTAGGTGAGCTTTGTTGATACTTCTTTGTCTTCGTACAGTATTGGGTGAGCTGTATTTATACCTCTTTGACTTGGATAATATAATCTTTATTAATACTCCTTTGACTTAGTAAAACATTACTTAGATGAGCTGTATTTATACCTCTTTGACTTGGATAATATAATCTTTATTAATACTCCTTTGACTTAGTAAAACATTACTTAGATGAGCTGTATTAATACCCCCTTTGACTTGAATAGTATTGTCTTTAGTGATCTCAACCTCTTTGACTGTAGTACAATATTTAGATGAGCTTTTTAATGCCTCTTTGAGAAGAATCTTTTTGTGAACTTTATTAATATAATTTTGACAGAATAATCTTAGTTTTATTGATACCCCTTTTGGCTTGGAGGTATAATCATTAGATAAATTTTAATAATACCCGTTTGACTTAGTGTGCTAGTTAGGTAAGCAGCCTTTGCAGGGTAATTTATATTCACATTTGTAATCCACATGTACACACATGCGCACGCACACACACACACACATCTGCAGGCACAATACCATTTGCAGTCAATTTTTAGAATGGTTAAAGTTATAGGTCCACAAATCTGACTGGTGGACATTTTTTCCATAACGGTATAAATACCACTCAACCACGTGAGCCTCACATAAGTCTCTGGTGATATGAAAATTGAATGCATGAGTCTTTATTGCTCATTTAATCATATGAGCAAACCATATGATCAGCCACCCCATGTTTATTTGGAATGAGAGAAATTGTTTTTCAACCTTACCATTCATGTGAGTTGTCATTTTATGGTAATATCTGACACTTGGTGCTCTCATTAACCAAGTACAAATAAATTTTCAAATGGGGAATAACAGGAAATGGAGTGGCATCTTGAGTTGGAAAGAAAAATAGAAAATGTAATGATGGTGTGAACATGGTGAGGGCAGACTTTTGCTTTCAATATACTAATAAGACAAAACAGTTCCTTGTGATAAAAAGAAAGATCTGATGGACATCAGCAAAACTGTATATGATTATATGATACAAATTTTAAAAGACCCTAAAACATGGCCAGTGTATAAATGTTATCTGAGTCCTACATTGATACAAATGGTGTCATGACAACATGTAATGAGATGTTATCCAATCCTGCATTACACAGAGGGATAAAAATGGTGTAATGACATGTGCAATAATATGAAATGTTATTGGAATCCTGCATTGCACATTAATACAAATGGTGTAATGGCAACACATAATGATTTGATCAGCAGCAGCAGTTTGTGCCCCTTCATGTTTAGAAAATATGAAAAAGAAAATTTTCTTCCAAAATAATCATATTTTTATGTGGTTAAATTTTGCACAGAAAGAAATGGTGAAATTGAACACGACTGAAGGCTGATTTGGCATCACGACCTGAGAGGAATCCATTGACAAAATTAAAAAATATATATATACATGCCTTGTTCAGTACTTAATCTGCATTTATAATCAGAAATGCAAGTATTTGTTAGATTGTATATGCCTTAATCAGATCTTTAGTCTTAAGAATAATAAGTAATGAGAGGTCTTTAGTCAGAGTAATAAGTAAAGTGAAATCTGTAGTCAGAATAATAAGTAATGAGAGGTCTTAGTCAGAAAAATAAGTAATGAGAGGTTTTTAGTCAGAGTAATAAATAATGAGATTTTTTTAGTCAGAATAATAAGTAATGAGAGGTCTTAGAGAAATAAGTAATGAGAGGTCTTTAGTCAGAGTAATAAGTAATGAGATTTTTTACAGAATAATAAGTAAAAAAAAAAAAAGAGAGGTCTTTAGTCAGAAAAATAAGTAATGAGAGGTCTTTAGTAAAAAATAAATAATGAGAGATCTTTAGTATAATGAGAGGTCCTTAGTCAGAATAATAATTAATGAGAGGTCAGTCAGAATAATAATTAATGAGAGGTCCTTGGTCAGAATAATAATTGATGAGATTTTTTAGTCACAGTAATACGTAATGTGGGGTCTTTAGTTAGAATAATAAGTAATGAGGGGTCTTTAGTCAAAATAATAAATAATATGGGGGTTTTGTTCAGAATAATAAATAATGAGAGGTCTTTAGCCAGAATAATGAGAGGCCGGTTTAGATTCCTCTTGAATGTATAAATAAAAATAAATTTTGAATTAACATTTTATTTTAAAATGCTCAATCATGTTAGCAGTTCCTGCATTTTTACTTGTTTTCACTTGTTCTGATTTTATAAAAGTATATTTTGTGAAGTACATTTATATGAATTTAATATTAGAAATTATATTTAAATACATTTAAATTTAGCAATTATGTTTTAAGTATTTGTTCATTTGAATAGAATAATTTTATGAAAGCTCATGGTTTATGAAGGTATATACTTCCCTTAACATAAGTAAAATAATTTTTGCACTTTTTAAAAAACTTGAAAAGAGAACCTCACAAAGCATTATTTCAATGCTTTTTCAAATAGTAAGTTAGCCAAGGGGTAAAGGAAGCAACCTCGCTCGCAATTTGTAGGTAGAAAAATGTTATTTGCAAGCTCAGGAAATAGCAAGTAGGCTAACTATCATAAGAAGGCAGTATTTTTTCACAAAAGACCGTGATTTTATTTAACTACTTTTTAAGAAAATAATTTAATTTCTGGCCATCAGTTTGACTAGCATTTCTGGTTAGATACGAACTGCGATTGTCAAGAAGGTAGAATTAGAATAGCAATATTAATGTACTTATAAGTCTTGAATGATGCGTGCCATGCACAGGTGGGAGGCATATTCGGCTCATAGATACCCACCTCTTTTTGGCATCTGTAACAAGGTAATTCAGCTGTATTCAGATCAGTTCAGATTCAGAAGCAGGGCTATAGAGGTGGTTGTTGATTTTTTTGGATGGAGTCAGAGTTGGTAAAAATGTTCCAACTCTGATTCCAAATTTTATGATAATTGAGGCTAAAGCAGATGTGCGTTTGAACATGAGAGGGTTAAAAAAAAACTTAAAAAATGAAATGACATCTCAAGGTAGTTGTTTATTATTAATTTAATACATTTTAATCATTGGAACTAAGTGGAAGTAAAAAGTACTTTGTGAAGTTATTGAAATAGTGAGCTAAAAACAACAAATCTGCTGTATAAATTAGAAGTTCATTTGAAAGGTATACAAGAGGAAAATGAGACATTAGCCAGTTGTTAATGATACATGAAAGCATTCAATCGCTTTCATCATTTTCATCAACAATAACCATGGGGATTAAGGTTTTGAAAAATATCTAGATGTACAGGATTGTTTAAATCATCAGCGCTTAAATATAGAAAATTTTGGAGAAAGAGAAACTCCACCAAATCTAACTAAATTCAAAATAATTTTTTGCCAAGCAATGAAAGCGGTCGAGAACTGAGAATACTTCTAAAGTTTATGCTGAAAATGCAAAGGCCTGCTAGCTACCCCGGGATTATTCAGGATGCTACACTGACTAACAGCTATACCACCAACTTATCACCGCTAAACATTTGTTTTCTATCCTCAGAATCAGCAAATCCACTTTGAGAGCAGCAATGAAACTGGACCTATTAGAACTAATAGAAGCGATATTTTTAAAGAACCAGTTCAATTAAAATAAACATATTCATATTAAATATATTTTGAGGGTTTTTTTAATACTTAATTATTGTACGATTAAAAATTAGTTTTAAAATGAAATCCATGAAAGCCACTTCTTCATTTAATTACACCTACACCGTGCTCATAATTATAACTCCACATAAGTATATAATTTTATGACATTAGTATTAGTAATAAACTACGGTCATAGTCGGACTTTAAAATTTCAGGAGTCAAAATCAGAAATTTTTGGACTGACTCCACAACCCTGTTCACTAGAGTTGATTATGTCAGCAGCAACTACATGTCTTAGTCAGACATCACCTGGCTGATGTGGGTATCATGTGCTGCATGTTAGTTTCCACGGGCATTGTTTTAGGATCATTCTTTTTCATTTGGCATTCTTTTAAATCTTCGGTGTCTTTTATTCATCACACAAAGCTAGTTAAAAAATCTAAATAATTAAAACCTGCATAATAAACAATGAAGTAGTGAAATATATTTTAGTTTTGTTTTTTTTAAGTGATGCTAAAACCAATTGCATGGAACAATCATTGCTCAGACTATCACTGCAAATCAGTGAATAAGTAGGAGCTGACGAATCCGTTGTTACCAGGGGTGGAGTAAAGGTGTGTTGTGCAGAAATTAACTCTTCAAATGCTAATAAAAAAGATAAAAGCAAGGTGGCAGTGGCTGATTCATAGGTTAGATAAAATGTTTGTTTTTCTGAAGTGTTTCTTATTATTATGACAAAGACAAATAATAATATATATATATATATATATATATATATAGTCAGTTCTTTTTGTTTCCCTGAACCTATTATTATATATTGATGTTAACAGTTGTCATCACCCAACCCTCCCCCATTGTTGTCATTTTTTCGCTAGTGATTTGTCATAACAAACTACAAGTTACTCAGGTGTACAGTTTTTGATGGTTGAAAGGAAGTACACATTTGTGATATGAACAACGTTAGTAGATGTTTTTATTGCACTGTTAAAGTGTTAGAAACGAATACAAACAAAGGCTAAATTATTAAATTTATCTGCATTCTTCTGATGGTTTCAATTAAGGTCCCACCTGTGGAGTATGATCAGTGATCAGAGCAGTTGCATGTACAATTAAATCACCAGTGGCTACAAAAGAACTCAACTTGGACACTGTTTTGGTGACTAGCAATAAAAGACATTAACCAGCAGTATGACTTGGGAGCATCTAAACCTGTTTTCAAATAGAGAAAGTTTCAAACAACACCTAGAGTACATTATTTTAAATGTTTCTTTGTCATCCAATGTTTTTCAAATTCAAATAGTTTTTAGCTAATTGATATTTCAGATATGAGTTATCTGATGTTAATCTAAAGTTGTTTTTTTTTCACTAACAGTAACAGTATAATTTGTGTATGTTTCAAAACCAGTATTCCAACTTATCAATTTATTTAGCCTCAATTTACATCTTAAGTGAGAAATCTGACTGAATTAAATTAACAATGTTTTTTTATTTGTGGCTGGTACTGAGCTACATACAGCAGCTCTCATCAGGTTTTCTAAATTTTCATCAGTCATAAAGTTTGGTTTTTTGACTTGATGTTGGTCATTGCAGAAAATCCTGCTTCACAAATGTAAGTGCTTCCAAGCATGGTCGAAAGTTTTTGGCAGCATTTAGATAGGTATACGGAAACTCATCAGAAGATACATATTTTAAGGCGATGTGCGGGTCTGTAATATAGTGATTTTGGTAATTTTTGTGTGTTTAGACATTTTTACATATTTGGGCAATAAAAACTATCTTCTTTTCATTTCTAATGGTTATTTAGTTGAAAAATGTCTCTAATATGCTGTAAAAATTATTTAAAGTAAGTAACCCACATGCAGAAGTTTTCAATCGACTTCTAAAATGATGATTTTCAACACTTGACAACGCACATTTCTAGCAGACGACATGATTATTGTCGCATATCGTTGTGTTCAGCATTTCCTCGCCTCTCTAATAAAAGATTGTCCTTCGGGATTTCCCGTTTTATTTCGGTAACAAGACGTTCGGCCTGAACACTACACAAGCACAGTGCCTTCCATATATGGTAGTGTGACGTGAAGGCTGTGATACGATTCGCTTGACTAGGTCACGTGGTACTGTCATGGCGACTGTTTACATGTGCAAAAGTGACGCTTAGCGAAGTACTTGTGAGTGAAAATGCCTCGTACAAAGCAGTCAACACGTAATTTAGTGCCTAAAAGTAAGCAGAATAGAAAGAAACAGTTGCAGAATCTATGGGGAGCAAGAAAGGAAGCAAAATTAGCCACAGTACAGCAACAAGTGACATCTAAGTGTGCACAAGTTGAACCGAACACTTCATGTTACAAACCATCTACGGCAGACAGTTTACTTGGCACGAAAACAAGATCACAGTTCAAGAAAGACACATACGAAAGTTTGGGTAGTTCTTGCAGTCACGTCAGAGTCAATGACAATGGGAAAGAGGCGAAATTCAAGATGCAAAGGGGCATTGTCGATTTCAGAGAAGTGGAGAGTCTTGTTGGCATCTCTGTTGCCCTCAGTGTAAAGGTATGAATCTCTCTCTCGCTAGTGACTCCAAACCGATGCATGGTTTTGCTGTTTATGCTAAAGTCAAGTGCACTGTATGCCAAGAAACAATCTATGAAAATTATCTTGCCTCCAAGGATACACAGTCAAAAGTATTTCACAAAAACAGGCAAGCCCTTTATGCTTCACTAGTTTGTGGCATGGGTGCTAGTGCTCTGAGAAATTTTTGTGAAAATTTAGATTTGCCTGCAATGCACCACAAAACATTTCATCAGCATGCAAACAAAATGTTTAGTAAAGTGGAAGACTTTAGAAATCATGTCTTTGGAGAGACAGTAGCATTTGTTAGGGATATACATTCTAAGCACAGTGGACTCTTGGTGTTTCTTCCAACAAGCAATTGCACGACATCAGCTCTCAAGCCCCCACCAGAGGTTCGTACACACACCACCAAATGAAAACAAATTAGCTGAGCGCCTTCTACCGATTTAGCCATCTCACAGAGGAACATTTGCTCAGTAGGTGTTGCTCAGGAAAGACATAGAATGCAAATGAAAGTTTACATAGCTTGATTTGGTCCAAAGACAAATTTGCCTCAAGAAAGTGTGTGGAGTTTGCCGTCATAACGGCAGTTTAACTTTGGAGCTGCTGCTGCCCACAGTGCCAGGTTCTTTGGTTTTCAAACAGGACATCATATGGCTAGGATTTGTGAGTCAAGAATGAGGAAAAGACTTAACAACAGCACAAAGTATGTTAAAGACAAGGCCATAAAATGAAGAGACAAAGTCAGGGCTGCAAGAACCCAAAGACAAGAAGAACTTAATCAGCTGGAGGGTGGCCCAGCCTATGGTGCTGGATTGTTCTAAGGTGACACAATTTTCTTTCTGAAAACACTTTTTATCAATATCTTGTGTTTAATACAGTTGCCTGGTAAAAATGGTGGGTTAAAATTGTGTGTGAACACAAGTAATGAGGTTTTGAAATAAGTTTTCTCACTTTTCTTCGTTTTCCCGCTTTTGCATATTTTTACACTGGGGAATTGAATATTTTAAAATCTATTCAACTGATCTCTCTGAAATTTTACACAGTCAAACAACTCACTCCAATGCACAGAATTACCATTGGATTTTAGTATATATACAATACTTTTGAAAATATGACATTTCAAAGAAATAATTTACAATAAAAATATGTCGCTTTTACCAAAAAATTAATAAATAATTTTCTATCAAAAATATAGACTAAAGGAATGGTAATTCTGTGGACATAGCAATACTGTAGCTATGTGCAAAATATTTAAAAGAAATATTTAATAGGAACTGAGAAAACTTGTTCCTAAAATTTCAATATGGCGGATGTTTACACATGGTTTCCATAGCAACCGCAAAGCCAACCATCAAGTTCACTCTATTTTCACATTCTATTTACCTCTAGTACTTAATACAAAGCAATAAAATAAACTAGGAAGTAATATTAAAAAAACTAGATTTTTGACCCTCACATCGCCTTAACCAAAACTCTGTGTTAGTCCCAAAGAGCCGTGTTATGTTGTATTTCAATTATTTCGAGATGCATTGCACCTTCATCTCCTCCCAATTTGTGCATATTTGCAGCCATGAAACTGACAGAGACGTCACTTGTGAAGGGATTGTCAATAAAAAGCACAAGTGGAGTCAAAGGATGAATGTCTTGAAAGCGAGCAGAGAAATCTGATTTCAGTTTTTCTAATGATGCATCAAACCATTTACTTTTAATTAAAT
The DNA here is from genome assembly GCA_028829895.1 of Sinotaia quadrata. Taxonomy (NCBI): domain Eukaryota; kingdom Metazoa; phylum Mollusca; class Gastropoda; order Architaenioglossa; family Viviparidae; genus Sinotaia; species Sinotaia quadrata. The sequence goes on along the minus strand of CM054181.1, from coordinate 76,281,511 downwards.
CAAGATTTTCTTGTGCAGCTTTAGAAAGTGCTGGAAAGTGTGTAAAATTAAAATTGTAATTGATAAATAAATTCAACTTTGCTTTAGAGACACTAATTTTCTAAATTAGTGGGGTATGATTTGGTGATGCCTTTGTAATTTCAAGTTCAACATGCTGAGATGTTGAGTCAAAAATGCAAGCCTACAGATAAAAACTAGATTCTGAAGATGAATTAATAGCTCCTTTTTAATTTGCTCTCCAAGGAAGAGTTTGGCCTCCTGAATCAGCTCTCTGAAACTTGCCTTACCTCTGCTTAGTCAACAAATGTCAGTATACAGAACAAGATTGCCGTAATTGGTTTTGTACTCTTCAACAAGTGTCTTAAACTGCCAGTGGTTTAAAGATTTAGCCCAAATGAAGTTCAACATTTTTACAACATCCATGACATTTTTCAGTTCATCATTTTTGAGCAAAGTGTTTGTTGGTGAATTATGCATTGGTAGGTTTGGAAATCTAGAAAATCATTATCTTCCTTCAACAAGACAATCAATCCAATTCTCTTTCCTACACATTGCTGGGTTACCATCCAAGGTAACTGAAATTAGCTTCTTAATGTCAATGTCATTTTTTAATAAGCATTCTTTTAGTGCTCTATAAAGGTCTTCTCCTCTGGTTGTATCTTTGAGCGGTATCAGTGCCAACAGTTCTTTAAATGTATCCCTTGCATTAAATTTAACCCAAATTATTAGTTGTTCTGTATCAGTAACATCATATGATTCATTCAAGACTAAACTATAACCAGAAGCATTCTTCAAATCAAACTGCACTTGATCAAATATATTACTGTTTAGCATTGAAACTTGTCTTGCCACGGTCTGATGAGATAAGTGAAGATCTTAAATTTGCTTTTTTTATTTCATCTTTGTTCTTAAACTCAGCAAACTAAGAATCAGCACATTCTTTAAAACACTCTTTAACAGTTTCGCCATCTAATATGGTTTGGGTTTTTTTGCCAAAAGCCAGCTAATTTTCAAGGATGCCTCAGTAAAACAGTCATTTGCACTCATTTGCCATCGAAAAATATTTTGCTGGCCATATCGATTTCGTTTTAGAGAATTTATTTTGTCTTTCCTCACTTTAGATCCAAGTGGATAATTTTTCTCAAAATTGTTATGCATGGAAGTGAAATGTCTCTGCAGATTGACTTTTTTCAAAACAGGTACGGAATTCTGGCAGAGCAAGCACACAGGCTTATCATCCGGATTGTGAACAAAAATTCAAGTTACCATGACGGATTAAACATGGTTTTCTTCTTTCACTTTCTGCTTTCTGTTGACTGGTTCGAACTGTCCATATGCTGGGACCACTGTGTTCATTTTATTTGATATGCTTGTCAGTTTTAGACGTAGAATAAAATTAAAGCATTGTTACTTTTTTTTTTTTTTACAAAACTTTAAACTGAACTCAATAACTGACATCTGCACAGCATGTTGACAACATAACTGATAACATCCATTTCTGGTAGTAAATCTTAGCAAGTAAATAAAGTCATTAAAATACTTCTAGAATTAAATATTTTAGATTTTTTTAGAAACTATTATTTTGTGCAATGTTTAAAATTAACACTTATATTCAAATAAATTATAAATAATACAATTAGTCCAGTGATTATTGGGAAAAAAATTGAAGAAATCAAATAAAATGTTTAAGTTTTATAACAAAATTTTGCGTAATTGAAATTTTAAAAAATATTTTGAGAGCTCTAGCGGGCTACTTAGAAAGAAGCTGCAGGTTAAGATGCTAAAAAATGTAAACAGTTAAAAATCTTAAGCATGTGAAATGTTTCAATTCCTTCAAACATAGCATTTATTATGTGCACAAAGATATTAATTATTTTACTTTTTGTGTTCTTGCATACATTTTTTTTAATGATTTTTATTGTGTTTTTAATTCAAACATCAGGTTTTTTTAATTTTTCCTTTCAGTTTTTGGTTTTCTTGTTGTGCTTGTCTAGTTTCACAATCTTCTATTTCTTTAGCATTGTATAAATGAAGAATAAGCTTAAATATGAAAGCAGCCAATTATTTAAGTTGTAAGTTAATCTTATTAAATGTTTTGAGCAAACTTAATATTTCTTGCACGATATTTTACTTTATTTTGAAGAGTGAAAATTGAGAGGGTTCTATATGTTCAGGTCCTTTTAACTATTGTCACCATTGAGCATATATTTACTTTTGTCTTTACATTATTGTTATTACTCTTATTAATATTATTACTATTATTTACTGAACAACATATATTCTTTTATCTTTGCATCTTTTATTAAAAAAATAAGAATAATTTTAAATGGATGATAGCATGGACTGAGATGATATAGATGCCAAGTTTGTTTTCAAATAGGGCATAAAAGTGGAGAGATCCTTTGTTATGAACTCTAGATCTTTACAAGAAGAATTTTCTGTTTATTAAAGTATGTTTTGTGACATAGTAGAATTAGTAGAAATAGTAGAATTAATCTGTGTTGTGCTTATTTTACTTCACCAGTTTGAAGTCACTGGTTTCTTAAGTATGGCTCATTACACAGTTATGTATTGCTGCTACTACATGCTTCTGTGTATATTCTCTTATTGCGCATATTCATTATTTGAAAAAAATATTAATAATTATCTTTATAGTTAGTTTACAATGTAATTATATTAAACATCATGTGAGTACTGGTTATTTAATTCATGTACACAAGGGCATAGCACTGTTTAACAATAAAGTTTTCATGTTCATCATTTTAACAGATAAACCATGACTGTGGGTTTAGTAGTTCCAGGGATGTCTCAGTTTGTCCATTTTCATTTTGCATTGTAAATAAAAATGTCAATAAAATGCAAAATATTTAAATTAATTAATGATAACACAAATTGTCTTTCATATATTTAGATAAGAGTTTAGTTTGCTGATCAGTTTGATATGTGAACCATCTCTTTTTGGTGTATAGTTCAGAGATTTTGACAATTCACATGTTTATGTTTACTGTATAACATTTAGTTATTTCTTTATTTTATTAAAATTTATTGAAATGGTCGTTTTTAGCTTCCAGTAATTTTCACAGATTTGTCACAATGCCTTATTTTGAGCAAAACATAGGCAAAATTGACACTTGATTTAATAATATGCATTCTGGTTGTACTTTGTTTATCAGTTACATAAGCCATGATGACATTAATATTCACATTTGTTGCATTTTGCAACCAATTTTATGAAATAAAAATGTGTTTAATTTGCAGCTTATAATAAACTGAAATTTTAGTTTAGTTTTCTTGTTATCTATGACTATTTCAGTTACTGGACACATTCTTAATGTGGTTTATATTTTATTGTACTGAACTTAACAAAATCACACTTTCCTTACATCTGTAAAACATTGATCATAAATGATGACACTAAATTAATGATAATCCAAAAAGTATTAAAGCTATTATCATAATTTTTGCTACAAAACCTTATTTTATCAGAACATACATTTTGAGCCTAAAATTTTGTACAGTATTAAGTAGAAAAAAATGAGTGGGACCACCTTCTGCTAGTGTACATAAACTAAAATATTATGAGACAACTATTATGTTATAGCAAGTGTACATAAATTAAAATGGCTTGGGGAAATTATTGTACGTTTTTAACATTATAACAAGTTGTTCCAGCATTGTATATATTACGCTCATAAATTCTAGCAATACAGAAATCATCTAGTTTGCTTAAGGTTTAACTAAGTGAACATACTTCATAGGCTAACTTGTGTGATCTTTTTAAAATTTAAAAGATGGTTACATGGTAAATTTGAGTGAATGTTCACAATTTTAAAAATATATAAATTCAAATTTGGGGGATAAGTATGTAAATGCATTGCAAATTAAATATTTGAGGTTGCTGTTGCCTTAATTTTACATTTTCTTGGCAGCATTTTGATATGAACTTTTATTAACATTGTTCCTGCTCTGAAGTACTTTAATGCATTCAATTCTTAAGTATGGAGAGATGGCACATAGTAAATAATAATACCAGTTTGAAATGGAATGCACATGTTCAAGAGAAGATGTGGGAAATGCCATTAACAATATGTAGCTTAATCTAGAGTTGGCCCGGTATGATGAAGCAATTGCAGACTCCTTGTGATATACCTAGATCACTTACTATCGGATTTTATTTCATTCAAGGACTAAACATTTATTTAAGTTAGTCAGATTATGGTGTAAACCAGGGGTGTCAAACTCAATCGTACAGGGGGCCAAAACTCAAATCACACATAAGGTTGCAGGCCAAATTGTATAAACACTCATTGAACAGTGGAAAACTAAACCTTTTTAAAATCTAATATGAATTAAAACAGACAAAAGTTAAAATAATAACAAATCAAGGCATACCGATTTTTGCTCTTATGCCAATTTGTCAGAGCTGGATGTTTGGCATCTTTTGTTAATAAGTTCATTTTTGTTTGGAGTAAGGTTTGTGTTACGGAGATTCTCAGGATGGACTGCAGGTGTTCATCAATGAGACGACTCCTGTGTGATGTTTTGTTAATCCTTCATCACAGAGAACACCTGCTCACACATATATGTGCTACCAAACATGCTCAAGGTACGAGCCGCATGTAGACGAAGCTGGGGCATTGCTCCAGGAATGAAACAAGTGAACTGTGCAGGCCCCAGAGTGTCGTACTTCACCTTTAGTGTCCCATTACACTGCTATGAGGTCTATGAGCTCCATCTGCAAATGTATAGGTGCAGTTTGCAAGCGGGTTGCGAAACAGCTCAAAATTACTTTTCTGTGTCACTAAAGCACCGTGCAAAATCAGTGCGAACTGAGCTCAGTTTTTCAGCAAACTGTGCATTTGGGAACACCATGGTGCTGACTTGGTTCAACATTGCTTTGCAACAAAGAAAATGAGACAAGTTGCATTGGTGCATTTGTGTCTCCCATAAGTGCAGCTTCACTTGAAATGCCTTCACTGCATCATGCATATCAGTGATCAAGTGGTCCCGTCCCTGGAGCTGCAGTTTCAAGACAATGAGATGAGTGGTTATGTCAGACAGAAACGCCAATTCACATTTCCACTTTTCATCCCACAAAACTGTGGAGTCTTTTCCTTTGCTGTCCATAAACTGACAAATTTCTTCGATCAGCTGGAAAACTCTACTGAGAACTTTTCCCCAACTTAGCCACCTCACCTCTATATGATAAGGTATGTCGCTGAACTCTTGAGTCTATTTCCTGCAAAAAAGACTGAAATTGGCGGTGATTTAAACCTTTGGCTCTGATAAAGTTAACGGTTTGTGCTATAGGGCTCATTACATGTTCCATGTTGAGGACTTTAACACACAGTGATCCTTGGTGTATGATGCAGTGATATGCTATCAACTCACCAGTACAGTTCTCCTGCATCTTTAACCGCATCCTTCCAACTAGTCCACTTTTTTCGCCACACATTGCCGGTGCTCCATCTGTTGTAATCTAAGAAGTTTGTCCCACGGCAGGTTCATGTCGGTTACACTTTGACATACATTGTCAAAAATGTCTTTTCCTGTTGTTGTACCATGCATAAATTTCAGGTCCAATATTTCCTCTGTAACATTCAAACTGGAGTCCACTCCACGGATGAGGATGGTGAGCTGTGCAGTGTCAGTCGTGTCACTACTTTCATCGACAGCAAGAGAGTATGCAACAAAGTCTTTGCCTTTTTCGATCAGCTGTGTTTTTACATCGGTAGCTATCTCACAAACCATCAGCAGCAACCGTATTTCTGCTAAGGCTTACATTTGCAAACATCTGCTTTTTGTCTGAACACAAGACATCACACACTTTCATTATGCAGCTCTTCAGAAACTCTCCCTTAGTAATCTGGCAATCTCCTCTGCCACAATAAAACTTGCTTTCACAGCAGCTTCACTTTGTGATTTTGCTTTGATGAAAAACATCTGCTGTGATGTTAGATTCCTCTTTAATTCTTCTACCTTCTGTAGCTCCTGCTCTGCATTCAGGTTTTTCAACTTGTCTTTATCTTTAGTCTCGTAGTACTGTCTCAGATTATATTCCTTGATCACAGCCACATTATCTTCACAAATTAGACACACAGGCTTACCGCCAATATCAGTAAACATATATTCATCCTACCAGCGGCTTTGAAAGGCTCTGTTTTCAGAATCAACTTTTCTCTTGGCCATTTTAAAGACTAGCTTTTATTTAAAATTAAGATTGTGCATCTACCGACAGACATTTGATTGATATTACTTAAGCTGGAAGGAGTGATACAATATCCAGGCACTACACTACTTTCATTTCTTATGTGTCAATCCAAAACGAGCAACAGGACATTGCTAAGTTACTGTAATGATGAATATCCATGCACTATATATACAACTTTCATTTTCACTTATTCTAACAAAAGGTGGCTTTGCCCCCTCCCCCCACCGACGGAGGGCAGTTGAGGGTGTGCGCCAAATAGGTGCGACCTGTTTCAATCCCTTCCACCAGCCATCCTGCCCTCCACTTCAGACGCACCGCGATGCTATGGAGATCCCCCAGAAGCAGACCAAGACTGAGAACATCGTGAATATGAAAGGTCTATTGTGGCTTCTGGGGAGAGTGTGAGTGGAACAACACAACAGCAATGTTTATTCTGATCTCTCAGGCAGCCTTCATTCAGCAAGGCTGCTACATTAGGGAATTTGATTTGCACTTCATATCGACTGGCCATTAAAAATTATTTTTGCCTAAAATTCTCTCGCGGGCCGGATATAATTGTACGCCGGGCCAGATATGGCCTGCGGGCCTTGAGTTTGACACCTGTGGTGTAAACCATATTAATAAATGGTTATGTGGTTATTCTCTGTTGGTTTACACAGCTATTTATTTTGCCTAAAATTCTCTCGCAGGCCAGATATAATTGTACACCGGGCCAGATATGGCCTGTGGGCCTTGAGTTTGACACCTGTGGTGTAAACCATATTAATAAATGGTTATGTGGTTATTCTCTGTTGGTTTACACAGCTATTTATTTTCCCTGAAATTCTTATGCAAAGATGTATATATTCTGTAGGAAAAACTATACAGGTCTGAGTGTAAAAGTTGCAAGTTGAAAACAAATGATTTTGAGTAATTATTCACTTTGTTGCCTTCATAGCATGAACCTTGGGACTATAGTATTTCATTTATTAATCTACAGTTGTATTTTTATATATTTTGAATTTTTGTGTGGTTGACATCATACAACAAAATATAAAGTTTAAATAAAAATTTTAATATTTTTATTAAATGGCAATTTTGAATAATGAGAATTTTTAAAACTTTTTTCTTCTTTTTGTTGAGCTATTTTAAAACTGATATAATACTTTAATAGTAATAATAGTTCTGGGGTATATGATATGAAATCTAAAAATATATTGTAACACCTGGGAGAGATCAGATTTTGCAAATAAACTTATAGATGACAAGGAATCTATCCAGTCTTGCTTGTTTAATATGTTTTATAATTATATTTTATAATGCAAATTAATATGTTTTTAATTCAGATTGCATGATGATGTGTTTTGTTTTATATACTGAACAGTCTCTATAGTATTTGCTTTATTTTCAGAATGGTGGATGTAGGAGGGCAGCGATCTGAGCGTAGAAAGTGGATTCACTGTTTTGAGAACGTGACATCCATCATGTTTCTAGTCGCCTTAAGTGAATATGATCAAGTGTTGGTTGAATCAGACAATGAGGTAATTCACTATTTTGAGAATTTAGAATCATTTGTGTTTTAACTTTAGCATACTAAGTCAAAAACTCATTGGTCAAACTTGTGCACACAACAAAAATTACATATATGTATACAAAAATATAGTATGAAATACATTTTGTCATCTAACATGCATCTGCCATATGCACTTTCCTTTCAGTGGTGGTTCATCAGAATGCTTTTTGATATTGTTGTATAGAGCAGTACTATTGGCATAAAATGTAGGATGTTGCATATATTGTTAGTTCCTGTTATTCAAAGAGAGGATGAGATAATTGCTTTTGTCCATATGTGATAGTGGCAAAATATTCCAATGATTTTGTCCATTAAAGTTGGCACATATTTATGCTCAGATTCCCACCTGACAAGCAGTCAGTTAATGTATTTATCTGTGTTAGACTGTGGCATCATGTCACTTTTGTTTCTGTCAAGTCAAGTTATGACAACAAATTATCAGATTTTGATCTTAAAACCACACTCGTAAGCTAGTATCTGACATTTGAACAATAATTCTCAGAATTGCATTTTAATTGAAAACAGGCTCATAAGTCTGTAACTGGCATATACTCTTTGAACAGGTCATTCTCAGACATTAATTTTAACCAAAACCAGATTTATAACTTAGTAAATAGCATGTACTCTTTGAGCAAAGAGTTTTCAGACTTCAGTTTTAATTGAAAGCAGACCTCAACTTGTTAGACCAGATTGGACATAGTCAATCTCCACTACTTCGCCAAATGGACATAGTCATTCTCCACTGCTGCTCCAATTGGACCTGGTCTATTACTTCAGTCAAAGTGTTAGGCATTGCCACATATACAAAAAGATTATTAGTTGAATAAAAGATTACTCTTATGTGTACTAGCTTCCATCATCATCCATATAAATAAAACTAAATTATGCGATAGAATTGTTCAATATGTTTGCAATTGTTGAAAACTTTTAATTTAAGTAATGGACTTGTGATCACCTACCACATGTTTTACACAGCGTGGTTGTCAATTTTTTTCAGCTATATATCTTTTGGTGGGGAAATAAAATAAAATAATCTGCCAGAGGTTTCCTAACAAACTTAACAAGAGGAAGAAAAAACAAATTTGGTACCATATACCCGATGCTTGTTTTAAATACTTCATTTACAAAAGTTAATAATAATAATAATAATAATATCTTTATCATCCAATATTAATGAAAATGGGAATTTGTTAAGGACAGCACATGGATATCAAGGTTTTAAAATTGAGACCTACCAAATCATTATATATATTAATGACTAGAAATTATATAGTAAACTCTTAGCATTGCATTAATAGACAACCTAGTTTTGTGTTGGGCAGGATGGATATTTAATTTCTCTAGGATGATTTATTATAGGGCATTTTACAAAGGAACCACCACAATAAGTAAGAACCTGCTATTATATATTTTTATCATGTGCAATATGCTGTTTCCTCATTCACTTTCAATTCCTATATGCTTGAATTAGCATCACCATCTCTTCACACTGAGTGTAATTCTAGCACATTGTATTTAAAGACTCCTACATGTTTGTCATATAATATGACTCCTAAAGCAACTCAACTACATGTACTTCATCTGATGTTCAAAGAAGCAAACACATATGAATGATTGAATTTCTGAATGCAACCCCTCTTTAGAACGAAGCCACAAAATCACATGAAGTATTATAGTCTTAAACTAATGTACAGAGCCAACCTGTGTATATGACTCGCTCTCCTTCATACAGCCCTAGCCCATCTCACTTCTGTGTGACTCATTCTCCTTCATACGACCCTAGCCCATTTCACTTCATGTATAACTCTTTGTCCTTCACACAAACCTAGTCCATTTCACTTCATATATAACTCATTGTCCTTCACACAACCCTAGTCCATTTCACTTCATGTATAACACTCTACTTCTCAACCCTAGCCCATCTCACTTCATATATAACTTGCTCTCCTTCACGCAAAACTAGCCCATATCCTGGATTAACTTTACATTCAATAGAAGAGGAAGACTAATCATCACAATATGTACATGTACTGTACCAACATTGATTGCTGCACTTCATCATATGGGCACTCTTGATACTAATTATAATTTTGACTTTATGCAATTTCTACTTAATATGCTAATGTGGCAGCATAACTCCGGCATAAGATGCAGCACCATGGTAATTTTATTACAATTCATTTTTTACATTTGATTCAAGGAAAACTTATTTTTACATGCCATAAGTATAATTATATGCACAAAAGAATTTTTTTATCTCATTGAATCAGGGTCCCTGTGTAGGTCTGTAATTCTGGGAAAAGTCTGGGATTTGATTTTAACTTTTTCAGGCCTGGAAAAGGTCTTGAAAATTAGTCAAATGTAGAAAAGTCAGGAAAAGGTCCTAAATTTGGAAGGGGGTGGGGGGGAGGACCATTTTAATTTTTGGTCATCCATAGACATACAAATTTACAATCATAAGAAAATAGAAACATTAAGCTTGATTTTGAATGTTTGTTTAAATTAAACAATGCTTTGGTTGTTGAGAAATCAGTGAATGAAAAGTAACGAAAATGTGCACTTTTACAAAAGTATAGCAGCTGGTGGGTGACTGTGCCGCTACCTATTAATAGTGGAGGTGATAATTATTGGAATTTTTAGTGGTTCTTTATAGACACAGAGGTGTAATCTGGATTTGAAAGTTTTAGTTGCTGAAAGTAGATGTGGTTGTATCATTTGGAATGTGAACAAACAACGTCTTTTAGTGAGGAGAGATTTAGTCAATCTGATATAATGTTCCCTTTATTTCTCTTTGATTTTTATACAACTAGACACTTCTTTCTTTCATTTTGCTGAAAAATTGGAAACTAATTTTGTCAAATAAAGCACCTTATGATTTTCTTTTTTTCCCTGTGGGAGTGGGTGAGTGTAAAATATATAATGATGAATATATTTAGCATCAGAAAATTAGGATAAATATTTTTCCTGCAAATATTTATAGTAGTCTCAATGATGAAGACTTGTAACCTTGTAACCTTTCTTGCTGCAACAATGTTTTGGTTAATATTTGTAACAGCTTGAATTGCTTTGTCATATTCTTAGAATCATATCTAAAAAATTATTAGAAGTTCCTTCACATTTTTAATGTAATAATTTTTATCCAGGTTACCATTACAATCAGTTGATCATGGAAGTGTATTTTTGCTATAATTAGTGCTTTATATTATACATGTATAATTTTTCACTAGTTTTAGTTGCATGTTATTACAGATTACTATATTATTTTCCAGCTTGGTATTTATTGACATTAATTTGTTTTCAGAACCGCATGGAAGAGTCTAAAGCCTTGTTCCGAACAATTATCACATACCCTTGGTTCCAAAACTCCTCCGTCATCCTGTTTCTTAACAAGAAGGATCTTCTGGAGGAAAAGATTATGCACTCTCATCTAGTAGATTACTTTCCAGAGTTTGATGGTAAGTCGTTACAGCTGTCTGTAAGTCATTCCCTTAGTAGTTATTCAAATAAAATATTACTGACTTAACTTTAGAAAAATGTTGTGTGTTATTTTTATTTTTTAATTGCTGTATGATCAGCCCAAGTATATAATTTTAAAAATGAATATTTTAGTTTCAAGAAAAAAATATTTAAAAGCAATCTGTTGTAAGAATAATTTTACAAACAATATGATCTGATTGTTTTTTGATTGTGAGATTATGCATCTTTGAAAGTAAGGGGAAAATGCATAAGCACTCAGAAAGCACTTGTATCATCAAATGTTTGACACTTTTTTTACTAGTATTGAATTCAGACAGTAATTTTACAACAGCTCCAGTTCTCAGTTTTTGGATATAATTTTAGAAGTTAGAAAATAATCAGTTGTTATCATGACAAAATCATCATTATTTATAACTTAAAATTAAAAATGTTATTGTTTCTTGATCACTTTTTAAATTCAAACTAAGTGTAGTTCACCCTTTTAGTAACATAGCTGTAAAGTTCAAAGTGTTTTAATTCATTATAGCCCACCCTTTCACTAACATGGCAGCAAATTTAAAATGTTTTCAATTCAATTGCTTCATCCATTCAGTAACATGACAGTGTTTGCAGCAAAAAATAATAATATTCATTTAAATTAAAATTTAAGGTAAGTATTCAATTTTAATCATTAGTAAAAGCATTAAAATTTTCATGCAAACCTGGTAGCTAGAGTAAAATTAGAGCTAAAAATATTAAGATGTGCCAGAAAAATCAAATGTAAATACATTCTTATAATTGATAATATAATCATTCTGAAATATACACAACAGCAAGCCACCATTTCTAAATCCTAGGTAGCAGTGAATGACTAGTCTTTGTATGTGACTAAATTGGTTAACCAGAGCAATGTTTGACAACATATGGCATTGCTAATAATTGTCTCCGCAACATAAAGTACACATCAGGTAAACACACTTACTTATTTTAATTTGAAATTAAAAAAATTAAAGAAATTATAATCTTTTGTAAAGTTGACTCTGTCTTACACAGTTTTTTATGAGCATAAAAGGAATACATTTTTTTAAAAGTTTTTATACTTTTAATCCGTTCGTCGTCCACACTGATCTGCTGCTAATAGGTAGTCCCACTCATTTTTTTCTACTTGATATTTTACAACTGTTTTATGCTCAAAATGTGTGTTCTGTTGAAATAAGGTTGTACAGAAAAAATTATGATGATAGCTATAATACTTTTTGAGATAGTGTCAATTTAGTGTCGTAATTTGTGATCAACATTTTTTAGACATAATGAATGTGCAGTTTGTCAAGTTCAATACAAGTAAAATACAAACCACACTGATCAACAGTCCAACATTTTAAATTAATATAATCACAGACAAGAAAAAAACAGACATAATGCAGAATCGAAATTTAAGTTTCTTATAAATTACGATGGAACACGTGCTTTTGTTTCATAAAATTGCTTTCAAAACGCAATAAACTGGAATATTCATGGCATCATAGCATAATCAACTGATGAGCAAAGTATATCCAGAATGCATATTATTAAATCATTTGCTATATTGTTAATGCCTATTTTTTTCCAAAAGCATAGCAATAACAGTGAAGAAATTATTTGATGCTGAAAATGGCCATTTCAACTAATTTTAACCAAAAAAGAGCAGTAACAAAGTGTTATAGGGAAAACGTAAAAAAGCAAATTGTCATATCTCTAAAACTATACAACATACAGAGCTGGTTCACATATCAAAATGATCAGTAAGTTGTGCTCTATCTAAATATATAAAGTTAAGTTATGTTTAATCATTTATTTAATTTACATTTTTAGTTTTATTATAAAATTCCTATTTACGAAGAAAATGAAAATGGATAAATTGTCATATCTCTGAAACTATACATAACACAGTTATGGTTCACCTATTAAAATGACCAGCAAGATGTTATACATGTAACTAAACAAAAGATTTGTTCAGCATTTTATTTGTTTTAATATTTTATAATACAAAATTTAATATTTAAAATCTTAAAAACCGTATTAAAACTGCTTGATTGGTATAAAAGCACTCTATATCTCTATATGTATCAAAGATACATAAAGATGTTGAACCCATGCCATTGCTAATTATATCACTACACACACACACACACACTAAAATTTCCAAATCATATCGTTTTATTCTGAAGGTTTGACAAGGTCTTAAATCTCTGAAACTTGTGAAAGTGTGCATGAAAAATTTATTCTTAAATTAAAACAGTGCTCTGCACACATGTACATTATTTAAAGAAATATTAACATATTTATATAATTATAATGTAGGTTATGAATAAAAGATCATTTCATTTTTGTTTTATTTATTTCAAATAATGAATATGCACAATAACACACAGTGACACACATACATCCATTATCATAACAAACATCAACATCTTAGTTTGTAAATCCACCATCTTCTTTCAGTCTCTTTGGTGGTTGGCTACTTGGAAAGTTATCTACATTAGTTGTTCTTGCCACTTCAGTTTCATCTAAGCTACTACCTGCATTTACAACAGCTCAGCATGTGCACAATCAGATACTGGAGTGCCTTCTAGCAAATATTTGCATAAATTATTTTATCAACAAGGGTGTTGATGTCTTTACCTTTTATTTTTATATTCAGACTTTTAGCACCCAAATCAACCTTGTACCTATGATTACTATGGAGTACTACTAGCTTTATTTAAAGTCTGAAGCTCTTTGCAAACACTTTCATTCATAGACAAAGCAAGAATAATTTGACTATCTGGTTTTAAATGAAAAGTTTAAAGAACAGTGCACTGCTTTTTTTTTTAGTGATTCTGTATTTTATGTTTTTGCATTTTTGAGAGATGGGCAAAACTGAACAAGCCACTCATTCAGACAGCAATCTTTCAAACTTAATTTCTTGGCAGAACTTTGAAGTAGTCAAATCAGATTATCAGAAACTTCATAAACAGCTGTTAATGAATAACATACTTCAACAGCATCTCCTGACTAATACCATACTTTTCACAAAAAGTCCCATCACTAAGTTGTAATGCTTTGGAAAGAACAGTTTCCCAGTTGTTACAAGGGGTGTTCTTAAATTCAGTCATAACCCTGAAGATAAGTTAGTGTACTGCTCATCAGCTAAAAAAAATATTCCACAAATGTTCAACCCTTAAAATTTTCTTTATGCAAACAAGTATGCTGTAAGTAGGATAACCATTAGCTGCATACTTTTAATAACTTGCTTTTAATGTAAAGAAAAAAGTATACATTGCTTACCAGCTAAAAGAGTGAAAGGACCAAACAATATTTAAATATTACTCTTTAAAATAAAATAAACATGAAGAAATATTAAGTTAGCTATAAGATTAAGAACAAATGTACAGCAGCCTGCTGTCTTTATTATTAAAAAACGAAACAACAACCTTTTAAGTTAGCTATTTCTCCATTTATGTAGAAGTGTAAAGAAATTACAAGTCAGGGGAGGGGGGGGACCCCCCCCCAAAAAAAGATATTTTTTTACACTGTAAAACGATGTTCAAATAAGAAACAAAATGGGAAAAGAATTTTTTTAAATATAAGCAAAAACGAAATAATAAACTAAATATTAAGTTTGTGTTACAGTACACAGAACGCTTGAAAGAACTGAAATATTTCAGAGCGATGTTTTTCTACAATTTTAACATCTAGAGTTATCTTATCTTGTTGAAATTAACGATGATTTTAAACTATTTTTTCTACATAATAAAATTGTCACCCATAACTAAAATTAAATGAGCAAATAAAACAATATTCACAAATATGATCTGCGTCTTTAAAACGAAATATTTCAAGAAAATAGTATATTTTCACATATTTGCAAGTCACTCCGAGATTGGCCTATATTTGAACGAGTTAATTTGGAAACTGTCAATAATTCTACTTCAGTACTTGAAAAATAATATGCTTACAAAAAAATTCAAGAAAATGAAAATAAACTTTAATAAACACTCACAAATAGATCTGACCGATAAATGGTTTCAACTGATCGTATAGGGCAGAATAATCAGCGTTAGCGTCGGTACACCGTGTCTCAGAAATGAAAGCCATGACTGGCGTGAATTGAGAAAGATGCTACGGGGTTTTCGATTTCGCAAGAACCGGCTGGACTAATAATCGCATATTGTGTCATGTTTTTAGAAAGAGGTTGAAATGCTGAATAAAATGATATGTTTTCCTAGTTTTTCTGAAAAATATTTGATCCCAAAAATTTGTCTCAAATTTTTAACTTAAATTTATTTTGGTGTTATTCTTAACATACAATAACGCGAATTTTACTTTTTCGGCCCTGAGGCGCCCGATGAGAAATTTTTTACGTAACCCTAAGGTACTTTCATCAAATTCAAAGTTAATGGATACAATAATAAAGTTCAGATGAAAAGCAAGAATATACTTTAAAAGATGAAAGATGGCTCTTTATTTTTTATATAAACATCATTAGTCCAGGTTTAGTGTGAAGAAAACTGTTTTGAGTCAAAGTTCAGTGAATTTGCGTGCAAAAGAGCGTTTGACCCCAATAAAACAGCGGCGGTGGGACTACTTACTGCTAAGCAATAATTGAATGGGTCAGTGTGCTAAAAAATTAAAACTGACTGTAAATATCAATGGATTTTAAAAATTTAAATTACTACTTATTATAGACATATTAATTAATTTACAAAGTATAATTTTGAATTTATTTCAAGTTCAAAAATAAAAGAATAATAATAGTTTAAATTGAAAATTATATGATCGATTTTTTTATATTATTATTATTTGAATTTTATTTTTATTATTATTTTATATTACTATTCTACAAATATTTTGAAAATTAGTTAATTGAAAACTATTATAAATCTAGTACTACATTTATTTTTAATTTATTTCAAATTAAAAAATTAATAATAATTAGAAAACAATTGTCTTACCTTTTCATAAAACTTATGAACTTTCCCAAAACCATGTAAATAAATCAAATAAAACCACTCTTTTTGAAGAAAAGTTACAAATGAATTATGTGTAATTTTTTTTTCAAATTTGAAAAATAATGTAAAAAGTATATTTTTCAAGCAAAAGCTCCAAGCTTTTTGCACACAATGAAAACCACACGAAGCCACATGGTACTTTGACAAATGATGACCGGTTTTGATGGTATTATCACATGGTCACATCAAAAATTCCAGTAGGGGCTAGTTGAATTTAATCTACAGTTCATTAGAATCAGCCACACAATTCACTTTATTAGCAGGATCAAGCCGTCAACAAGCCATTGGCCTCCAAACTTGCCAGGCTATCAAAAAACTTTGTTCAAAATGGCCGCCAAGCGTGTACCAAGCATGGGTTGTTGTGGGAAAACCCCTTTATGAATGACACTGATCATTTCAAATATAGTATCCAATGAAAAAATTAGAATACATTGGCTGCTGAGGCAGTAGACATGCTTACTTCAGACTGATTGGTTAAAATTAGAATGGCAAGCACGCTAACACTAAGCCTGCCTGCGTGTGTGACCCATTTTAACCCAAGGACAATGAGCGGGTTAAATCAGAAACAGTTTCATTTAAATTACTAAATGTAAGAACATTAAAAAATTCACTTAAAAAAAAGACTCCATAATATTGATGTCTTGGTATATTAATTATAAATTCTACTCACAATAAAGCATATAAAGTAAAATAAAATAAAGAATAATCTTTTCTTTTACAGTGAAATTTACACTTTAAATGCATTTTTCACAAAACAGCATTTTTATTCCAGTGCTTTATGTTTTTAGACATCAATATTAAAATCTAGTAAACTTGTTTGGTACATCATTTCCCATAAGCATAGAAGCGCAGGGCACAAAACCAAAGATAGATTAAAGCTTACATACATTTTTCTTTTTTTTTACTTTGTTAATTTTAAGATTTTGAATGAGTTGGGATTTTTTAAATCATAACTCTTTTCCCATTTAATTTTTTTCAATGCATTCATAACTTTTTTCAACCTGTATTAAGGAAAATAGAAAATTTAATTAAAATGTTTTCTGACATCACAATTTGTGCTGTACATATTTAAAATACAACTTATTTTGAACTGGGTGGTGGGGTTGGGAATCACAAAAAATTAATCAAAAATAAAACTAAGCATTATCTTTCAAATCTGATTATATTCACCTAAATCAAAGGCAATTTGTATGTCATATTTTATGATTGAAACTTGAAACTTGAAATTTTTTTTTTTTTTTTTTTTTTTTTTTTTTTTGGGGGGGGGGGGGGGGGGGCGGTTGCATATAGTAATCTGGCCTTAATAGTAGTTTATAAACAGATTAAAACAATAATCCAATACATATACATTATGTGCCAAGTGGTTGACTGATTCACTCAGCAATGACTACCAGCAAATGCTGCTCTTTCACATCTATTCACAATTAATCTTGATTTTCACTTATTTCACCACTCTGCTCTGCTGTGCTTGTTCTTCTCCTTTCTGAAACCTAAAACCACATTATGTTCAACCATTATACACAGATTTGTTTCATTATTTAGTGATAATTCCTCAATTAAGACAGTGTAAAAGTTAAAAGTGCTTATCAAAATAATTCTCATTATCAGGCGCACTTGTATCAAACTGTTTTTTTAAGGAAAGAAAATAAAATTGTGAACAAGATACACTTTTAATTCATTAAATAATTAAAATGTTATTAATAGTGTAAACTAAAAATTGATGGGTTTTCCTGTTTTGTAGAATAGAGGGGGTGCTGAAAACTAATGTTATAAACTTCCTTCAGTTAATAACATTTTAAAGATGTAATATGCAGTTTATTTTTTACCAGCCTCTCCATCAGACAGAAAACAAGTTTATCTGTTGACATGTGTTGCCTCTCCAAATGGCAGCTAATCCAAACTCTGCCTCAAGAGTTCTCAGAAATTTTAACTAGCAAATAAAAAAGTTCTTTCTCTTTCCAATGTGCAGATATATAGGCAGTGGGAGATTTTTCCCTATCGTGCAAATATATAACAAAAATACTATGTGATGTAAATAGGGTTTGAACCTTTTTCATTTGTTAAATACAATAATGCAGTGATTAGTTGGTTTCTTTCATTTGATTGGTTACCTGCTGTATCAAACATGCATATAGTACTATATATCTGTCCTCAATGATCTTAGGTGTGAAAAAGGATGCAACTGCTGCACGAGAGTTCATCTTAAAAATGTTTGTGGAGTTGAATCCAGATCCAGACAAGATCATCTACTCCCACTTCACCTGTGCAACAGGTCAGTTTCTATTTTTAGGATATTTTAATGATTTGGTGAGTTATTTTTGCATTCAGATGTCCTCAAGGTAACATTTGCATTTTATTTTGCCTAAAAGTACAGTATAGTTAATTGTTTGGATCATCAGATTTCTGTGTTGATCCATAGTTGGTGCTTTATTTTTGTTTGCCACCCTCTCTATTCAGACCCTCTAATTTGTATGTTAAATCTTTTGTATTTAAGCACTAAATTTGTGTACAGATTTGCTGTAGTTAAATACTTTATGTGTATATAGGCCCACTGTGTCCAGATATTTATTTTTTATAGAGCCCCTGAATTTGGTGATCCCTCTAATTTGCAGATCCACTGTGTTTGGACTCATATTTATATGACACTTTTTTTTTATACAGACCCTATCTAATTAGATACTTTGTTCTGCTATACATACCCTAGCTAGACACTTTATTTTGTATGCAGACTCTGTATTTGATCCTCTGTTGTTGTTTATTCATTAATAGTATATAATACTCTAATAATATCTTGCAACACACAAAATTCCGAGTTCTGTGTTTGGCCCTTCCATCCAAAACTTGCAATTTACTTGATTTCATCTGACAAGATGGATGGACAGACAGGCATGGATGGATGGATGGATTGATTGACTCACTCACTCATTCATCACACTTCATATACAGCTTACTTGTAAAGTGCAGTACTGTTTGTTTACATAAGAATATTGCATGATATTACAGTTAATTTGACTTGTGTTCATACTTCTATGGTTAAAATATCAATGCTGCTAAAGATTTCATAGTTCATCCATATATGTCACTGTACATAATTAATTGGGATTTCATTTGGAGTTTTTTCCCCTTGCTCTTTTAGGATTGGGAAGATGCTTTTAAAAAAATAAAATAAAATAAAGGTTTATTCAGTATGCTACATCTTTGGAATTCTTTAGTGTTCTTTCCCATTTGTTCTCTTATGACTGTATGCTTTGGCAAGATGCTGAAAATGTTGAAGTTTATTCAGTATCCTACATCAGTGCTGTCCAACTCTTCTGCTGGAGCTCTCAAACAGTATTTTTTTTAAATTTCAATTAAGCAAAATTTTGTCATAGAACTTAAAACAGTTTATTTAAATTCTTCATTTTTAAAAATAATTACTGGACTATTCTAAGTTCATTTGAATTTAAATGTTAATTTTAAATATTGCACAGAATAATAGTTTATAAAATATTTAATTCTACTTCTACTTCTTACTTACTAGCTAAGATTCACTACCAGAAGCAGGTGTTCTGTTGCCTACATGCTGTGCAGATGTCTTTGTTATTGAGTTCAATTAAAAGTTTTGTTTAAAAAGTAATAATTTTTTAATTTTTAATTTTATTCAAAAAATGACAAGATATCAAATAAAACAGATAATGCAGTGGCCCCACCTATGGACTGTTTGAACCAGTCAACAGAAAGTGGAAAGTTAAAGAAGAAAACCATATGTTTAATCCATCATGGTAACTTAAATTTTTGTTCACAATGCCGGGTGATAATCCTGTATGCTTGCTCTGCCAGAATTCCGTACCTGTTTTGGAAAAAGCCAATCTGCAGAGACACTTCACTTCCATGCATAAGAATTTTGAGAAAAATTATCCAGTTGTGATGGAAGACAAAATAAATTCTCTAAAATGAAATCTGCACGGCCAGCAAAATATTTTTCGACAACAAATGTGTGCAAGTGACAGTGTTACTGAGGCATCCTTGAAAATTAGCTGTGGTTTAGCACAAAAAAACCCAGAAACCATATTCAGATGGCGAAACTGTTAAAGAGTGTTTTAAAGAGTATGCTGATTCTTTGTTTGCTGAGTTTAAGAACAAAGATGAAATCAAAAAGCAAATTTCAAATCTTCACTTATCTCATCAGACCGTGGCAAGACAAGTTTCAATGCTAAACAATAATATATTTGATCAAGTGCAGTTTGATTTGAAGAATGCTTCTGGTTTTAGTTTAGCCTTGGATGAATCATATTATGTTAACTGATACAGAACAACTAATAATTTGGATTAGATTCAATGCAGGGGATACATTTAAAAAAGAACTGTTGGCACTGATACTGTTCAAATATACAACCTGAGAGGAAAACCTTTATAGAGCACTCAAAGAATGGTTGTTAAAAAATTAATTGACATTAAGAAGCTAACTTTAGTTACCAAATGGTGCCCCAGGAATGGTAGAAAAGAGAATTGGATTGATTGATTGTCTTGTTGAAGGCAGATAACGATTTTCCAGATTTCCAAACCTACCACTGCATAATTTATCAGTAAACACTGCTCAAAAATGAAGATGATGAACTGAAAAATGTCATGGATGTTGTTAAAATTTTGAACTTCATTTGGGCTAAATTTTAAATCACTGGCAGATTAGACACTTGTTGAGGAGTACAGAACCAATTACAGTGAACTTGTTCTAAGTACCAATGTTTATGGGCCAAGCAGAGGTAACGTTTTGGCAAGATTCTGGGATTTAATTCAAGAGGTCAAACTCTTCCTTAGAAAAATAAGGAGCTATTAATTCATCTTCAGAATCCAGTTTTGATCTGTAAACTTGAAGTTTTGATTGACGTTATTCAGCACCTCAGCATGTTGAATTGAAACTAAGGGTGTCACCAAATCATACCCACACTAATTAAGGAAATTAGTATCTTTAAAGCAAAGTTAGATTTTTTTATCAGTCAAGTACAAAAATCTAATTTTACACACTTTTCAGCGCTTTCTAAACTTGCACAAGAAAATCTTGATTTAATTAAAAGTTAATGGTTTGATGAATCATTAGAAAAATTTTAATCAGATTTCTCTGCTCGCTTTCAAGACATTAATCCTTTGACACCACTTGTGTTTTTTTGTTGACAATCCCTTCACAAGTGACGCCTGTCAGTTTCATGGCTGCAAATATGCATAGGCCTATACTGACAGGAAATGAAAGTTCAGTGCGGCATGAAATAATTGAAATGCAGCATAACATGGCTCTTTGAGACAAATGCAAGGATACGATGCCCGCAGAGTTTTGGGATGAAATATGTATCTTCTGATGAGTTTCCACATGCATATAAATGCTGCAAAAAATTTTTGACCCCGTTTGGAAGCACTTACATTTTGTTACAAAATTTTTTCAGCATTGAAAAACATCAGTCATAGAAACAAAGTTCTTTACTGTATAGTTTTGTTGTCACTTTATTTGTATTTGTATTGATAACCTTGGCTGGCTGTGCATCATATCTTCTTGTAGGTATGAGGACAATAAACTTTTGTGTATTCCTGTAAAAGTGAAGGTCATGTTGGTTTGCCATTTGTATTTATTAGTGCCATTTTCGTTAAATATACATACACTAATTGATACGGAAGCACTGGGACAGAAACTGAGAAAGAAATATTTTTAGAAAGTATCTAGTGCAAAACAATATTCCTTTAAACCTCACAGTATGCAAAACATGTCGCCCCTAAAGACACGTGGCATCAATGCCTACAACTCTGGCTGATTTTATTAATAAACATCTCCACTGGGATTCTTAATAAATTAATGAATATACCAATAAGGTAGGGAAGAATAAACCATAAGCTGATGATAGAATATTAGTAAGGCAAGATAGAACCGGGGGGGCAGTGCAATTCATTCCACTGGTTGCTGAGTTGTGAGAATGGGGCCTACCCTGACATGGTTTGAAAGAGAAAAATGAAAGCAATTTTAGCAGAAAGAGAGCAAAGTTCTGACAGTTAACAGCCCACACTCTATCCCTTCTTCCCTTGCAGGGAAGAAAGCTGAAATCACTCCCCTAAAACAGTCACCATCAGGGAAAAAATATTATGCTGAAAAATCTTTATCACCATCTTAAATTTTGTAACACCCAATGTGTTTGAGTGCATGTATGTGCAGGTGTTGACAATCAATTGAACCTGTTAACATTTTTTTGTAATCAGTATAAATAAATACATGTCATAATTAATATTTTTTTGTAATCACTTTATAAGTAAATACATGTCATAATTAACTTTTTTTGTAATCAGTTTATAAGTAAATACATGTCATAATTAACATCTTTTTGTAATCAGTTTATAAGTAAATACATGTAATACAGTGGTACCTCGCATAACGAACGATCCGCGTAACGAACGCCACTTCGAATACCCGCGTGACTCACAGAACATACTTGTTTCACATGACGAACCGTATGTACACCGTGAAAACATCCCATGAGTAAATGGCCGAATCTGGCCATCCGTGTCTTGCATGGCTCAGATGAAGGCAGGGCGTGTTTGTCCCCAGTTGATTGTCCTTTTTTCCTTGCTTTGATGTATTTTTGCCATCTGTGTGAACTGTACAAAAGTGTGTGTGTGTCCTCCTCATCCCACCTCATCAACGCCTAACATCTTACCTCATCAACACCTAACATCATACCCTGCTTTGGTGAGTGTCGTTACTAGTGTTTCCCCCCCTGAACACTGCCCTGTCTTCATTTTCCCCTAATTTCTTTGATTTTTCATGGCGATGTGGAATGGATTGCACGATTTCCTGTAGAAGTCTATGGGATATCGTGTTTCGCATAACGAACATACTGCTGGAACGAATTGTGTTCGTTATGCGAGGTACCACTGTAATTAACATTTTTTATAATCAGTTTATATTTTTTTCTAATGTATAGTTGAAACACGTGTAATAATTAATGTTTACTTTATATATTTACTTATTATTAACTTTGAATGTTGACAGAATATCCACATTGTCTAATTTACTTTTTTTAAAATTTGTGTGCAGACACAGAAAATATCCGCTTTGTGTTTGCTGCAGTAAAAGACACAATCCTGCAGCTGAACCTGAAAGAGTACAACCTGGTGTGAAATGGGGGCGCCCTACTTGGCAGCAGCAGCAGCTCTCCTCAATTGATTGTCAAATTTGTGACAAGTGTCCTTGCCCTCACATAACATGCATACACTTTGGATTGAGCAAGTGGCGGCCCCGGCCACCCCCCATCCCCCACATGTAAGGGCAGAGGCCGCCAATCTGACGGCCAGTCCTATCCATGTTCTCTCGCACTCTGGTTATCTGGGGCGCTCGGCCGTGCATGTGTGCGTGCGTATGTTTGTCTGTCGATTTGCACCGGATGGAGTCAGCACATATTCGTGTCTCTCACCACCCACCCAGCAAGCGGCACATTTTATTTCTGCTCAACTATTCTCGTATTATGTTTATTTTAGTGTACAGTTATGTTTTGGTTAAAACTCGTGTCTCGATGTTTTTCTCTTTGCCAAACACCAAAGCGTTAGGCTGCAAAGAAATATTTTGGAAGAAGTTACAAAAAACAGTCCTGGTAGTGAACTGCGGAATCTCCCAAATGTAAAACCAAATTGTCCAGAAATTTCTTATACAGAAATGTGTTGAATGTATTTTGTTCTAAACAGTAAGGACAAGACTGAAAGCAGTACTTTATTTCTATTTTTCTTTTTTTAAAATATTTATACATAAATAGCCTGTCAGCAGCCATGACACAAAATTGTGGCAATAAATAAATAGTAAAATAGTTTAATAGTCGTTCAGTGATAGACTCTTCATTTACACCATGGTTGAACTAGCCAATATTTGGTCACATTTGAATTAGCCAATTAAGGTGAAATTGAAATAGCCAGTTTGTGATGTTTGAACAGCCATTGTGCAGTTATGTTTGAACTAACCATCATTTGGTCATGGTCACATTTGAACTAGTCATTACATGGTCATATTTCAACTAGCTATTATGTGGTCATATTTAACTTACCATTATGCACTTGTGTTTCATCTAGGCATTAATTGGTCATGGAGATTGATGGTTTGATGCCATTTCCTGGTGGATTCTTCCTTTATGCCATATGAGAGATAAGAGCGACAGTTCATTGTTGATTTGTCATGTTTGTTGAATGCAATCGGAATCTTACTGGCTGTGGTTGTTGATCTTTTATTTCTGATGACTACATTCATGTGATTCGTTACATCATTAATAGTTTAAGCATGGCTATGTCATTTTGACAATTGTGTGGTCCCACATATCTAACCAGAAAAGACTTTTGCATTATAAAAGTATTAAACATAATTTGTCTTGGTTAGAAGCATATCACATTATAAATAATCACATTGAGAAATCCTAGGTTTTGAGATTAAAAGGATTCATTTTTTACAAACTGTCTTTTCATAGCTAGAAGGTTGTGAGAAATATGTAGGCGGTTTTGCAATTTGAAGGCTAGACCAAAATTGATCACTGTACATTTTGGAGAAATATATATAGGAAGTTTTTGCAATTTGAAGGCTAGCCTGCTTTTAATCACTGTACAGTTTCCAAGAAAGTCCCCTCTCGACTTCATTGTCGTGGTGACTAAAGAAATTTATTCACTGATTTCATCCTCAATGAAGATTTGATTAATTAATTTCAAAGCTTTGGTAATTGATTTTAATTCCATCTTTGTGGAAATTTGAATTGTTCTCTCTGGACATTGTGATCTCTTCTGAATGTTAGCCTGTGGCCATCTTTGACTTCTTTTCTCTATGGACTCAGCACCAGACAGGCACAGTATGATTAGATACAGATATTATTTTGTAGTGTTGTTAACATTTTATCCCAGAAAAAGTACTGTATAATACAAAGATATGATAAGTCAAGCAATTAGAATGTTAGCTGTTTTTGTTGTTTGGGCAATTTGATATATAAGTTGTGATGACTGCATGAGCGAACTATCATGAAGTCTTTTGCTTGTATAACAAGCACACATTTTATCAACAGTTTGTTTTTGTTTTGTTTTTATCCTTCCCTTATCTAACCCTATCAAGATATATATGTTGTGCAATTGTTTTGGATCTTTGTCTGCATTACATGACTTGATTGATTTTTGCCTTTGTTAGACGCTGGCTGAGAGGTGGCAAGTTCAATTTGTCTTGTCAAATGATGGAGCTGAGATATTATAGTGCATGGACAACAAGACATAGTGGACTGGGGGCTGAGATATTACAGTGTGTGGACAATAGGAGATTCTTGACTGGGTGCTGAGATAATGCAATGTGTGGAAAACAGGAAATTATGGACTAGAGGCTGAGATAATACAATGTGTGGACAACAGGAAATTATGGACTAGTGGCTGAGATGTTACAGTTTGTGGACAACAGGAAATTATGGACTGGGGGCTGAGATATTACAGCATGTAGACAAGAGACTATGGACTGAAGACTGACTGGTCTTTTACAATGTGTATGTCATGTCTACAGCATCTCCTTGTCACTGTCATTTGTACCTGTTGTCTAAACACAGCAATTTATTTCTAATTTGGTATAAAATAGCTCTCTTGAGAGAGAATGTCACAAGATATTGTAATTTTCTAAGAAAAATACTACTGTTATTATGAAAATCATGTTTACGCTCATAATAACCATAGATATACTGTGTTTATTGTGAAAATCATGTTAAAATTCATAATAACAATGGCTACTACTGTATTTATTGTGTAAATCATGTTTACACTCATAATAACCATGGATGGCTACTATTATGTTTATTATGTAAATCATGTGTACACTCATAATAACCATGGCTACTATTATGTTTATTATGAAATCATGTGTACACTCGTAATAACCAAGGCAAGGCAACCAGGACTTGCACATTTTTGTTGTTGTTTTGTTGGGTTTTTGGCCTCCCTTTTATAGCTCTACTGAGAACATTTAAATTGCCTCCTTTTCATGTCCCCACTTAACAGTGAGAACATTTTAATTACCTCCCTTTCATGTACCCACTCAATAATGAGAACATTTTTTCCAATGGACTGTCTTTCATGTAAAGACTAACTAGTCAGGAGGTGTCCTGTAGTACCAGGATGTTCCTTACTTAGACATGAAGTGGGTTGAATTTAAGGTAATTGTTCCTAAGTATGAATATTAGAACTCAGCTAGGATTGATTATTGTTTGCAATTTTTTTAGGGCTAATATTTGTTAGGGATAACATTTGTTTATTAGTGTGATTATTTATTAAGCATATTTATTTGTTATTTAAGGCTAATATTTATTCAGACTGATTAATAGTCTGGTTTACATGCTGTTCTAGATCAGACTTTCCAGTGTAGAGAGGAAAATTTATTTTGTGTTCATCATATCAGGCTAGTTTAGGGAAGTTCCCTCAAGTACACTAGTAGAATTATTAGGTTGCACACAATTGCTTGTTTATGGTTCATTCCAGTAGAGAGACTCAAACCGCGAATATCCGTTGATACAAATTACTATCATGTTCCTTCCTAAAAAGATTCAGTGAATCTGCTTTTTAGACAACCAATCTTAATGAACTAGATTTTCTTTGTTTGGTGCTTTTAATTGAATGTCGTGAATACATGACCAGTATGACTTGTCAATTGTCTCTTACAACACTAAGCCAGGTTAGTGTGAAGATTCAGTGGTCAAAATCTGTTAATTAATCTAGCTGACAGGTAACCAGCATAGTTTGTTAAACAGTCTCGTACAGTGCTAAGCCAGAGTGCAAAGATTTAACAATCTTTTTAGTTACTTTTCCTTAACTGCCTAGCAAGATGTCTGCTTTTCTATATTGGCTTCCTTCACAATTTTTAAGAAGGTGCAGTTTAATTTGTTTTGAACATGCTATTGCATATATCCTAACAATTGGGATCGTGATTTAATTGATGAAAATTATCGAATGAATTTTTTGTATCAAATAAAAAAAGAAACTGGTAAATAAAAGAAAGAGAATCATTTTTTGAAAGATTTTTAAGACATTTTCAATGTAATTGTGTTATGAACTTTTTTCAATGCCCAGTATATGGCCTGTTTACCACTGCTACACAGAATATCATAACTACGTGCAATCTATGACCTATTGCTTCCAGGCATATCTGTGGAAGTCATAATTCAAATCCTTTTCCTGGAAATTAATTTTGTTCACCAAAAATACTAGCATATTAATCAGAAAAAGCTAAGATTGTAAGAATGTTGACTTTTTACTCTAGAAACAGGGACACGTTTACTACAGCATTAGTATCTACCTTTCATTAGCCCCTTTCAGTTGGAACAATAATTTGAAAACACTCCTAATTTTGGTAATTTAATCAGAGAAACATTAAGTTATTGCTAAATATTTACATAGAAAATAAATATAGGACAATAGAATATGCACAAAACAAATGCACAATAAATATAAAGCAACAGAATGTACATAAAACAAATGCACTTTACTAGAAATTCATACATTCGTGCAGACTGTACATTTAGTGTACTTGATTATGCATTCTATGTGGTTTAAAAGAAGTAAAATGTTTTAATGGATAGAGAATCACGTCATATTCTTCACAGAAATTAATATCTCGATGGTGGTTACTGTCATATTTCAATTTTATGGAAGGTTGTTCAAAAACATTAACATTCCTTTTGATAAAAGTTTATTGAGATTAAAACAGCCATCCTCAAGCACATACAGGATGAGATCTGTGGTTGATAAGTTTATTCAGGGATCATGCTAAACAAACATATAAAAAAATACAGAAACAAATACTTTTGAAATTAAAAACTATTATAAGTATGAGATACAGATATAAATATATATATGTTTTTGCCTGGGAGCAAAATGGTGGTCATTGCAGGTGGTCAGAGGTCACCTTATACCTGTATTGTTAAAAAAAATATATAGTAAACATTTGAATGGTTACAGTTTGTTTTTTTTTACCAAATTCAAGTAAATATATGTCTTTATAGTTAAAACATTAAAAAAGAAATCTTATATATATATGTTTATAGCTGTTACACAGTATACTGGTCATTCTATTTTTAAAAATTTATTAAAATGTAATTGTATGTGTGTTCGTATAATTCTTCTGTATTTCATGAATCTGATAGACATGTTTATGAGAAAATTGTTTTATTGTATAAGACCTAGATAAATTACTTGATCGTCATTGTATAGCTCACTTTCAAGTGTGTAGCAGTGCTTGACAAAATGCCGTGCGTGTGTATGTTAACATTTGTACTGGATTAAGTTGAATGTATTCAATATTTTAAGAATAGCATGCGCACCAATTTAAATATATATATTATCAACGCACATGTTCAGTTATGCAGTGTGCTTACGCAGTCTATGGAATTGGGACTATACATCACTAAATTACTATTTTCAGGATGAAATATTGTGATTTTCCATTTTTAAATTTGAAGGAAAACATTAAATCAGTTGGATCAGTTATTTTTGATCTGGATAATATTGATTAATGTTGCTTTGTTTAGCAAGGAATAGAAAAAAGTTGGGTTTTATTAAATTTAAACATGGTCCCATCTACAGGGTGGGCTTAATTTGTTTAATTATTATTTATTTAATTATTTCTTTGAAATGTTACTGTGCCTGCTTTGCACATTTCTGGCTTAATTCTTCATAAATATGGATGTTTTGAATATAACTATAAGGAACGGTGTTTTAACAGATATTGTACATAACCATGTTAATCTTCACTCTGTTCTCTTCCCAGGCTTAAGTCACTTGGTATACACTGTTTTATCTCAGCTGCCTGGCTCAGTTCAGAAAATGCATTTTCAGAATGCTCTATTTTTCTGGATGTTATTTTTTTTAAATTTTGTGAGTGTGTGTATGTGTGTGTTTACAATCCTAGGGACTGGGAGCAAAATAAATTAGAAGAAGATGCATGGAATTGTGAAAAGCTTTATTGTGCTGTGATTGCTTTGTTTAATTTAGCCATCTTTATCCTATTTTCACTTTAGCTTCCTCTTGGCTAACATTATCCTATTTTCTCTCTAGCTTCCTCTTGCCACGCTTTGATGTTTAAAATAAATTTTTTACAAATAAGTATGAAAATGTTTAGATTGCAACAACAACAACAAAAACACACACACACTGATTAGAAGATTTTCTTCACTTGACCAGAAACTTGCATGTGGATGTCCATTGCAAATCTATCCACAACATTATCGTGATTCAAATGCATTTTGACTCATTCACTTTATTTTTGCTGGGAGGGGTTGTTTCTTTTGTGGACATGTTGACTGACTTAAACTTGTCAGCTTTTGATACTGTGTGTGTGTGTATTATATGCTGTTTGATTACATTTTCACGGATACATATGTATACTTGACATAATTATAACTTTTATCTTTTTGTGTGTCAAAGATATGTGCGAATGTTGTACACTATGATCTTTGTGAAATGAACTAGAAATATATTCATACGGATTTTCATTCTCCCAGTTTGTTTCCACTGGATTATGAATCATTATTGACTTGGGCTTTGTTGTCAAACACACAGTTGTCCAGGGCTTTGTACTTTTTTTCTTTATTTGAGTGTATGTATGTAGGTGCTTCTACCTACCAATTCATTGGATGCAGAAAGCATATTTTTCTTGTTCATTAACCTTTTCCTTGTTAATTGTTCTGTGTGAACTGCTTCTCTGTGCTAGCAACTCAGGCAGTGGGTAGGTGTTGACATGTGCAATAGATATGTTCAGTTTGCTCATGACCATTTTCTCTTCTTGTGCACATGTACGGTTGTGCAAATACACACACACAGTATGTTCAGTATTGATTTATAAGCTGTTCTGTTTTCAGTTAACAGCTTCTGTTCATAAGATCATGTTATCTATATTGAATATCATTTGCCATACATGTCCTATTCCCCTTCTTAGTATTAGATTTTTTTTTTCCCACCCTCTCTCACATGCCAAAATTCCCTCATTCCCTATCAGATTCACCAAAAAATGCACACTTCCATTTCAACACTTCCAGCTTTCTCAGTTTTATTTAAACTAGCAACATAGTAATCAAAATACAAAATATGTTAAATAGTCTTGTCTTTTCTTCTTTCAGTAAACAACACACACATCCGTGTATAGAGAGAGAAAGTTTTGAATGTAATTTTTACATCTCAGACATGCATAATTACTGTAGCAATATTGTGTGGTGCTTATCAGTACTTTCTGGCATCATTTACATCATTAATTACATGTAGTTCACTCCACTTTAAATGTACCATTATTCTTTAGTCACTCTAGACATTTGCTTTATTAATTAGCTCACTTCATTAATTAAACCACATTATATTTACTATCGATCTTAAGTTTATTTCAAAGTTTTGTGTAGCTATTCCATCAGTATAATTAGGAGTGTTAACATTTCAGTTAAGACATAATATCAAGACATTTTACATTAGACATAATTAAGATTTGTTGTGGATGTGCTTTGTCATTACACATGTAGATGTCAGCAAATATTGTTCTAGGTCTTCACTTAAGTTAATGTGACATATGTGTACCTTCATTGTAATTAGTAAAATATTTTTTTTATTCACATTAACTAATAAAAAGTTGGGGAACTTTATACACATGAACCAAATTAATTTTAGTTTACCTTGAGAAGACATTAGGGCACTTTAGTACTTGTCAGCAGCATCACTGACACTTTTCTACTTGTCAACATCACTGACACTTTTGTACCTGTCAGATGTGGATAGTTTTGTTAATGTCAGCAGCATCTCTGACACTTTTGTACATGTCAACAGAATCACTTCTTGCCTATTCTTTCTCTTGGCCCAACTTTGTACTGATCATAACCTAGTTTAGCCACAGAATAGACGCAGAATCAAGAAGTGGATTTGAAGTGATTTCCACTCTTGCATATGTATGTAGTTGAATGTTGTGATAGTAACTTTCAGTCACTGGGTGTACAAGTACCAGTGTTACAACTGTATGTATTCAGCCACTGGGTGTACAGATATCAGTGTTACAACTGTATGTATTCAGTCACTGGGTGTACAGATATCAGTGTTAAACTGTATGTATTCAGTCACATTTGGTTGCATATGATAATTGATGTGACAGTCTGTGTCTATTTTATCAGTTGTGCATAGTTGTAACTGTGTAAATGATATTGAAATACCTTTGTATGGCCAACATTTAGTAGTGTAATTGGTATACAAATACTGTATGAATGATATTGAAATACTTTGTATGGTCAGCATTTAGTAGTGTAATATACGTGTAACTGATGTGCAAGGTTTTGATTGTCATAAAACCTGAGAGTGTATATTGATGATAATACAAATGTAAGCATCCTTTTTTTAATCAAGTAATTCTTAATAGCCAATCATGTGCTTAGTTTTGGTTTATATCAAGCAATCCTTAACAGCCAATCATGTGCTTTGTTTCTTTTTCTTGGGCCTGTAGTTGTGTGTGATCTGGAACATTACTGTAATTTTATTGATAATCTGCCTGTTTTCTCAGGCCTCTAGCTGTGTGTGAAGTCATAAATATACTGTAGTTTTATTGATAATTAATCTGCCTAAACATGACCAGGGGAAACGTTATAATTATAAAGAATTCTCATATTTTCTTGTTCCCTACTCACATTTTATTTTATTTCTTTCATTTTATATATGTCCTTTGTGGATTTTTTTTTGTGTTTGTTTGTTAAGTACAGATTATTTTAAGAAATGAAATAAGCCTATTAATTACTTTTTTATAAATGGCAAAATGATAGTTTTTTTTTTAATTACCCTATATTGGGAGTATATAACATAGCCAAGATAATTTAATTGTATATCTAACAACAAACAAAAATTGTTTAATGAATATTGTATCTTTTTCCCCTGGTTACCTTACATGTTTGAGCAGGAAAGAATTTGTTTACTGGTCCATGCTTTTATGAAAGAAACTTGTGATACTTAATGAAAGTTGTGGTTGCTTGAAGTCTCAGCCATTGTATGTCTGCATATAAGCTAACTTTAAGTTTTGTTCCAGGCATACATTAATTTTCCTCTTTTTTTTTTTCTTTTTTTTTGGGGGGGGGATTGTGTGTGTGTTCCTAGAAAGTAAAGTTTCACATGTTTCCAGATAGATATCTTTTTCTCTATGTATGATGTGTAGGGGGGTCCTGACATTTATCTTTCTTTCTGTATATGTTTCCAGACAAGTGAATAATGTATCTTTTTCTCTGTGCTTTTCCAGACAAATTAATCTATTTCTCTCGTGCACATTTGTGTCCAGACATAAATCTTTCTATCTGTGTATCAGAGTGTGCAATTTTAGACAAACTATTACCTTTCACTTTGAATGGATAGTATATGTGATTAAGAAGATAAGCACACACATTAATTAACAGTTTGTTTCTGAAGTTAGGTATGGTGTCATCAGAAAGTTCCATCTCTTTCATTCCATTGTTGTCCAGTGGGTGTCTGATATCATGCCACACACAATGGGCCCTGCTTTATAAAGGTAACTTGTGGTTATGTTGTGCAACAGGTGTCTTATAATATCATGCCATTAATAGCAAGTTCTACTCTATGAAATTGATATATTGAATGCTGTGCAGTAGATGTCTGTTAATATGCCATTAACAGTAAATTCTATTTATAAAAGTGAATTTTTATACTAATGTCCATATGGTGTCAGATAGTATGCTATTAATAATAAGTTCTATTTTATAAGGATTTATTTGGTGGTGTCCTATAACATGGTACTAATAGCACTGTCTGTAAAGGTGATTTATAGTATCAGATAATATACCTCGTCATCAACAGGCAATGCTTTGTATATATGGTTCGTGTTGAAAACTGATTTGCATTCTGGCACCACTACATAAGACATACAGTAAAACAACTAGGTTTTGCAGTTGTTAGTACTCAGATTAAACAAACTTTCTTTTTTATGCTAACAGATTTCACAAAAATATTTTATAAAGACACTTTTAAGATTTGCAAAGAACACTGTCTGGCTATATATTTAGGGTACACCAGGAAAATTTATGCAGGGGAAATAATCAGTATGAAAGCAGTCTGGCAAATTCTTTTAAGCTAGTCATCTGGACATAATTGCCCATTGAGTTTTTGTGGTTTGATTTGTTTTTATAACTTTTAGTTTGTTTATTTATTTAACTCTTGTAATATGTGCTTGGTAGGATCTTGACTACCAACGCATGTCAGTTTTCTATACCAGTATATTATGTGAATTTTATCATGTACAATAAATCTCAACACCTGTTAGCAGTGGAGATGAGGTGGAGTGTTTGTTGTTGTTTTGTTTCTTTTTTTTTCTAAGGTATTCTATCTTTTGAGGAAAAACTGATTATCAATGGTTTTTGTTTTTCTATAATAGTGTCTTTTGAAAATTATCTTGTATAATTACAGTGAGAAAACAGCACAACAATGTGATTTTTATTTTTAAATGTATTGAATGTGTCAGATACACTTTGTGTGCTTAAAGACATTTTTTATATAAATTATTTGATAATATGTATCAGATATATAAAAGTGCATTTTTTGTATGCTTAATATTGTTTCTTTGGAGATGGTTGTACAAAATAAAGTAACTCAACATGTCAGTAGTTCTGTTGACACACTTTCAGAACATATTTCTTTTATAGCAAGTTGTGTTGCTTTTTTTTTTATTATTCACTATCAGTTTAAAACTTGTTTCAGCCTTTTTTTAAAAATAAGTAAATAAATAATAATTAAAGTTACTTCCATTTCTTGGTTTCTGCAGATTTTTACACTGGTCCTTGAGTAAGTAATTATACTAAACTAAGGGATTTTACAGCAGGGTTGAGTTTTTTGGCCTAGGTTTTCATAGCTAATTAAGCTAAAGGATTTTACAGCAGATTGGGGGGTTTGGGGCCTTGGTTTTCGTAGCTAATTAGCTAATACTGAACTAATGAATTTTACTGCAGTTTATAGATTTTTATAGCTGGTCCTGGGTCATTTCTCTTGTACTTAGTTTAGATTGAACATTTCTCTGTTTAGATTAGAAATAAGTCTAAGAATAAAAGTAGATTTGTCAAAGTATTTTTATGACCCACAGTAAAGACTTCATGCGCTTAATACTGAAATTAAATATAGCATTGTCTTCAACATGCGCAGATGAATTTTTGCATGTGCAGATATCTTTACCAGAGTATCCAGAATATAGTGAAAAGAATAAAATTGCTTCCTACTTTGAAATATATGTACTTTTTTTTTTAATTATTGCACACAATTTGAAATTATTTAATATTAGCAAGAGTTTTATTTCTTAATTGACCAATAAATAATGGGTTTGTTAAAATTTTTGACCAACTAGTCTGGCTTTTTGACCAACTAATGAGGGTTTTTTAAAATAAAATGACCAAATAGCAAGGGTTTTTTTTTTTAATTTTTGACCGTCTAATGAGAACTTTTATTAATAAAAAATATTTTAAAAAGAAAGAAAAAATTTAATTTTCAAACAACAAAAATGTGTTCATCTAGTTGTGTGCAGCAATAAATGTGAAATTGTTAAGAAATACAGCCAGTACAGTAATTTTTTTAATAGTTTCAATATTTGATAACTGGGATTTTCATTGCTCATTGAAATCCTGTTTAGCCAATCAGGACTGAAATTTTCATACAGTACACTTGAACCTATTTCAGCCAGTTTTACAGATTTATATATACAATCATCACTTTAAAAAAGTCAGTCTTAAAAATTAGATTTTCATAAAACAGTTTTGTAGAGGTGAGATTTTTAATACAATTATAACACTGTGATTTTCATGCAACAGCATTAAGAGCAAGATTTTAATGCAATACAAATGTTAATCTACTTATTAGCCAATTGTACCATTAAATTTTTATAGCGAACTTCATTGAAATCCACTATAGTTATTTGTGACTGGTTTTCATACAACACACTTCAATTTAGAACCCAGTTATTTTTGTGTGCATATGTAGACATGAAACAAAAAACAAAACAGCCTTATTATTTTTGCATATATACATAAATAATTTTATACTGTACACTTTTTTCACCATTATTACATTAGAATGCTTAACCATCTGGAAATTGCATCACTATAAGTATCACTATCAAATTCCAATGAAATATTACTATTGCTTTACCAGTAGTAAAAGATAAATTTGTGAAGGAGACAGTCCATCAGTAACTGCACAACCAGGTCTCTGCTTATTGCCCAAACATCATGTCAGAGGTTCAGCTGACACTCTCTGAACAATGACAATGGCTGGTTTTTTTTGCTGCTTTATTTGTTCCATGATAAAAAGAAGGTATTAGCATCTGGAAGACAATAGATAATTATCTTAAATTAATAGTTCTGCCACTTCCAGAGTGGATTGTGGAATGAGTGTACTCAAGGACACTAAAGTGTTTAGTAAGGTTTTTTTTTGCAACACACTTCATTTAAGATCAGTTTAACCAGTTATAGCTGAGATTTGTATATATAATGCACTTCTTGTAATACATTTTAGCTGCTCATGACAGATCAGCATATTACATTTACAAACACAGTTAAGTGGACTGAAGTGTCCCTGCAATGCACATTTAACTCAGCTTTGCCAAATGTGACTAAGATTTGTATACAACACTCATTTAACTGTAGCTTAGGCAGCAAAGCATTTGACTGTATGTTTGTTTACATTTCTTTGCATGTACAAGCATTCTTACAAATGTAAAGTAATGAAGAGATTATGAAGATAGATGTTATTTTGGTGGCATTTTTTTGTAACAATAAATTGATATATAATGCAGTTTTACCAAACTTGGTTTAAAAAATAATTGCAAGTATTTCACATGAAGGGAAGTCACTTATATGTACTTGAAGTGCTTTTCTGCCAAACCATGGTGCGCAGTATGTCTCAAAAAGTACCATACTGGCATTCAATACCCATAGTTCTCTAACCTCTAGTGATTCAGGTATACTTGTGAAAACATTTATTCATTTCCTCTGTTCAGATCAGTTTGTGAACATACTGATTTCATGTATTCTATTTTGATTATTTCAAAGTCTTGTTTAAATTATTAACTTACATCAAAATATATATTGATAGCATTTTTTATTGTAATTTTTTTTTTAATTGTAGTTAATAACTTTCAGTAAACTGCTTGATTTATAAATAAAGTTCTCTCTTATTATTTTATTGACCCCCAAAAATTACTATAAGTCTTGTTTTACTGATACTATTTTAGTACCATACTGGTCCCATTTAGGTTAAAAGTTCAGACCTATTGAATGAAGCTTTTATAATAATTTATTTACTATAATATCCCATCTTGTTATACCCATGCTAATTAGTTATTTAGTAGTTCATAAGGGTTTAATTCTCAGACTTGTTTACCCATCATGTTTAACAAAATTCCATAAAGACCCTGTCTTATTCACAACTTTCCAAGTCTTATCAGCCATGTTTGTACTGGACTGCTGGCATTTTGTAGACACTTGATTAAGCTGTTTTTCTGGCAGTATTCCAGAAAGATGCAATGGTTTAAATCAGATAATATAATAGTACTATACTTAAGTTTACTGATTATTTAATATTAGTACAGTCCAAAATATATATAAGTTTGTAAACAATATGTTGAACACCTAAGATTTTTAAAAATGTATATCTGCACCCACTGTGTTTGACATGCACAAAGGGAAAGCTTAAAGTCTGCCATTTTAGTCAGGTGTTATATACATTCAAGTTCCAGTCTTCTTTTACACATACCAGGAAATTAGACTGTGCTTTTTATGCTCATTTGGTTTTATTACCTAACTGGTTTCTTAGGGGTTAAAAACCAAGACTTGTTTTTCATTGTTCTAACCTTAACCTTGATGTTTCATTAAGGTTAAAGATCCTGCCATTTCTAATCCATCTTTAGGGCCCGAGTAGAATCCTTGTCATGCCAGAAGACCTAGTAGTCCCAGTGGTTTTCTTTGATTTATTGCCCAGAGAGGAAATATCTACACTTTATTTCATATTTTCTCCTTTCATAACCTGTTGGTAGTAGCTTTTTTGTCTTTAAGGCACATGGTTGCGTAGGACTGTTAGCTCTCAACTTTATAGCAAAGTTGAAAGTACCCTTATATAAAAGTTAATCTTTAGTTTTTTTAGCACTCAGACACTTTTGAAAATTGGTTGCAAACTGTTCTGTTGTTTAGTATTCTAAATTTAGTAGACCAACTAATGAAAGAGAGACAAGACCACTACCCTATGGAAGCCTAGTGTTTTATAAAAATAAAAAAAACACCACTCTTAACCTAATAAAAGCTAAATACCCTATGAAAACCTTGTCACCATTTATCTAATAGAATGTCTTAGACACATACCCTTAAAAAAATCCTGTTAAGTACTGACCTGATGAAAAATCAAGCCAAATACCCCAAAAAACTGTCACTTCAAATCTTACACAAAGTCTTTAGCCTAGTACCCTATGAAAACAGTTTTACTAATATAACAATGCCCTGTGAAAACCCTGTTCTCATTAATAAAAAAAAAGAAAGTCTAGTCCTTATGAAAATATGAATCAAATATTAAGAAATTATTATAAACGCAATCCCTACTGTAAAATAAAAAGAAAGCCTATGAAACACTGGTCCTTATTATCTTACTGCATGAAAATGAATCCAGGTTACTGTGAAGAGAAACTAAATCACTAGTGTTAGGTGTTCTTATTCCATACAACAAAATTCATACTGGATATTGTAATATAAGTGATTGAAAGGATGTGTTTCTATGAGATTTTCAATGTTACCACACTAACAAGCTTGGTGACAGCGCAAAGGACTGCACATTCACTCTTGTACTGAAGGTATGTCACTTAACGGAAAACAAAATGCCCTCTGCAATAGTAGCTCATATTGCATTCCCTTGGTTGGTGAAATGTGTTTTAGCATATGTATCTACCATGTGACCTTTAGCATTGCACATGTGGTTTGGTCATCCACAGTAAAGTGGTCAATTGCATTTGAAACAAACAAACATCCATGATCTGGTTTTAGCCCAGAGCATTCAGCTACTCTTTGTCATGCTAAAATATAATCTTGTGCATCATTAAGAAATTATATTGCTAACACTAAAGTAACATTTACTAAAGATGATGGATGCTAACATTGAAATTACTAAAGTATTTGGGTTTTCTATAAAAAGTATATGCAGGATATGGATTTGGTCTTTGAGCCTAGTACCTTTTTTTTTTTTTTTTTTTGTGAGTACCATGTAAGGACTTTAAATTAGAAATATGTTTCTGTTATCACTTTTAATTTTTTTATTAATACTTTTTTTTAAGTGTGAGCATGTGGAATGTGATTGCAGTAGAATGTAAAATATCATGCTGGTATCAACTTAGAATTCTGTGTTACATTACTTTTTCTTTAAGTCTTGTTAAAGTAATAAGAAAGAAATAATCAGAAAAGTGGTTTTTATAAATCTCAATGCATGTAGTTTACAAGTTGTAGCAATTGTAAATATTTCCAATAAGCTCTGTTGATGTCAACATTGACACTATTTGTTCCATGGTTTTGTGACTTACTATTTGTTTGAAATCTTTTATACCTCTGTATACATGTAGGGTTTGTGTGAGTATGCCTATGTTCTGTGTTTGTGTAGCAGTATGAGATACGTGCTTTTATGTCCATGCAACAACTGTGGAATGGCAGTGAGATGATCAATTAAAATGGTGACTGTATGTACCTGCTCTTCACAGACTGATTTTAGTTATGCTTTTGGTTTGTTATCCTAATGTGGCTACTTTATTTTGAAATTATTTATCTTCTGTCTTTGTTTATTTTTACTTTTCTCAGAGAGGGTTGTGTGTGTGTGTGTGTGTGTGTGTGTGTGTATGTGTGTGTGTGTGTGTGTGTAATATTATTGTACAAATTTAGCATTTATCAACTGGAAGAAAAAACTTACATTTTTTTTTTTAATGTTGTATTTTTACTATCAGCTGACTTAATAAAATGTTGCAGTGCAAGCACAATACACTTACAAGTACCAGACTTAATCAGGATCAGAATAACATTTTTATTTTATTTTTTTAAAATTAAAATAGGAAGATTAATAGATGTGTGTAAGATGAATCATTAACTGACACATTGTACAAAAGCTTGATCTGTAAATACATGGGTCAGAAATTAAGTACATATTTCAACCAGTCACTTCCCCTTTTCCCCCCTGCTTACTCAACATGAACATGACAATTTTTTGAGTGTTCAACAGTTATTCAGTAAATTATGGAAAACCATCAGTTTTAAGTCAAAGATCGCATTATCATCATACTTGAATATAATATATTTTGTATTAAAGTGAAAGTTTGACGGGAACTAGGCTGGTTATGTCAAGCTAATTTATTTTACTCCAAAGTGATGCATTCATTTGCATATACAGTAAAGGAAAACACAATGAAGTTTGATTACATGTTATTGGTCAGATGTTTGAGGTATTATTAACAAATAACACATCAAAGACCAGAAATTAAGACAGGTCAAACAACTCCTGGATAAGAGACTCTGGAATTTGTACATATGTAGTGTAACAAAATCCATTTCTTTCAAATATTGAATTTTCATTTAATTCAAGCTGAAAGAAACCAAAACAGCATAGCCACTGTAATAACTTAATGATTATGAATCTTATCACTGTTTACTATTTCATAACATCTTCAGAATCTATACTTAAAATAATTCTTTCTGTGCTTTTTATTGCATTGTCACACTTAATACAAGGCTCAACACAAATACTAAAATAGGCTTGCATCCTACATAGTCTTTCCCTGGTCACTAATAAATCATGCATTTTTAATCTGTATTTAACGGTATTCTTCCTCTGCTTTCTTTTCATTATCTCACACTTGGTGTAAAGTGCAACTTACAAGACTGGACAAGGCTTTTAGTAATAAGGGGAGAACTCTGCTTGCAATAGTTATCTGTCCTGTCTTCACCTATTCACTTAACTTTCAACAATTAAGTTTTATTGCTTCTTGATTCAAATGACTTGTTTAAAACCATTTTAAATTCAAAATAATATATATTTAAAAAAAACCCAGGGTCCTGAATCTTATTAAATTCTGATATGGTGACCTTTTCAATTTTATATATTTACATTGTTCCATTTCAAAATATGTATGAAATTCTCATCAATCAATTTATCCTAAAATACTTAATCATCTGCTTGTGAATCAATCGTCTTGACATTGATATAGGGATTTGTGGTGGAGTAAATGTGCCTATTCCTTTCAAGAGTGTATGGAGGTAAATTAAAAGTTTCAAACCTGTGTGCTAAAATTAAATTAACAGCAAAATCTAAGCAGTTTAATTTGTTTATATATATATAACTATTTAAACCATAAATTATAATTTTTAAAAAAAACAATTCAAAAATACCATCATAATTCATTTATCAAAAACTCCTAATTCAACTATTGTCATATTTTTTTTAATTCAAAAATGCTATCATATAACAACAATTCAAAAATACCATCATATATCAACAAACTCCAAATTCAACTATTGTCTTTTTTTTTTTAAATTCAAAAATGCTATTATAACAACAATTCAGAAATGCTATCTCATATAACAATTTTAAAATGCTATTGTAGAGTTCAAACTATTATCATTTAACCAAAAAATGTTCATGTATCACAGTACAACAATAATTCAACAATGTTATCATAAATGTGGTCTATCATAATAAAGCAACAATCCGAAATTGCTATATTATAAAAGGAACAATTGAAAAATGCTGTATAACAACAATAAAGGAACAATTCAAAAATGTTATCATATAGAATGAAAAGTACTACCATTCAAACTTTTAAATTGCTCCTATCCTAGATACATTTTTTTTTTTTAAGATAAAAATTAGTAGCCATCAACAAATATCTTGCATGAAATCAAGTTTTATAACTGTCAAATAATGATTGATGATTATTTTTCTCTGAATTCAAAATTTACAAAATAAGCTTCACCATTATTTTCTGTGAATTAATTACATGTAACTGTTGGCCTATGGCCTATATAGTGTGTCAACAACCAAAATAAAACCCTGCAATACGATTTATCATGGGGAACAATACAATTTATCAACAATAGACTAGAGTCACTAGACAGTACACTTATTGATGGGAACAGGAATACACATTCAAATTACAAGAAATTCAGTTCAAACTCTGGCTTTAATGGAATGCACAGAGCAGATCCAGCTTCTTGAACATGGAAATCTAGACATGAATGAAGAGGTTCCAGTCTGTTGTCATCGGCATGCAGTCAATTATTAGAATTAAAACGATAAATAGTCCTAGTCATGTAGTCAACTATTTAAATCTAACAATAAATTATCTAATTGGAGATAGAGTTTGTGGTCACAATGATTCAAATGAAATTATATGAGTAACTGGTCATATCAGATCTCTGAACTTTTATTGTGATTGACAATTTCCTTCCTATACAGAGCAAACAATTTATTTTTCAGCAATATAAATAAACATGACAATTTGATATACGAAAATAATAAAACAATATACTAACTTTAACTTATAATCTTATGTGTCACTGATGAAATGCTAATATAATTGCATTTAGCAAACAAAATTTATAAAACTCATTAAATTAAATTGA
Organism: Sinotaia quadrata; assembly: GCA_028829895.1. Taxonomy (NCBI): domain Eukaryota; kingdom Metazoa; phylum Mollusca; class Gastropoda; order Architaenioglossa; family Viviparidae; genus Sinotaia; species Sinotaia quadrata. The sequence continues at coordinate 76,239,610 of CM054181.1, read as the reverse complement.
TACCTAACTTTTGTGACCTCGGAAACAAACGGAGCCACAGAAGCTTTATTGGCAGTATTTATACATAAATATCGTACTCTATATTCTTTACAATGGCATAAAAATCAACAATGGAAAATTACATGAAACTCGTCTTCACTTTCACTTGTACAGAAAAAAACATTTATTATCTATTTCATACTGAAAACAATTGACGTGAGTTTTAATATTCAGCTAACACACCTAAATCTATTTAGATCATCACTAGCAGAGGCACTAACCCTAATGCCTAATATTCTCAAATCTGGTTATAGTCAAAAAGCCAAAGAACTGAATGAAGATTATTTGAGTCTCTGTTAATAGCTATAGTCATTTGCTAAACAATTTAATGAAGATTATTTTAGTCTCAGTTAATAGTCATTTGCTAATCAATTGAATGAAGATTATTTGAGTCTCCGTTAATAGTCATTTGCTAATCAATTGAATGAAGATTTATTTGAGTCTCCGTTAATAGTCATTTGCTAATCAATTGAATGAAGATTATTTGAGTCTCTGATTTAATTAGTCACCATTTGCATGCACATCGTTCAGCTTTCCAACCATTGTCAATTAGTCGCTGATTTAAATGGAGTAGATTTAATGTTAGCCATATTCCTGTAGACAGTTATCTGAATGAAGTCGGTTCAACTCTTTGCCCATAGTATTCAGTGAAGGTGAGCGAGCCTTGGCATACTGCCACCACTTTCTGGAGCTGCTGTCACTTACACTGTCGCAGTAGTGCAAGCATACAGAGTCAAGACAAACTGCATTTGATGTTGACCGTCGCAGCATGGCATAAGCCTTACACTCAATCATTCATTCATGCAGAACACAAAAGGAAAAGACAATCAAGTTTTTATGTTCTAACCGTATTTTTATGAACATTATAATACAGCGCCCACAATGACAATCTTTCAACAGAAAAATTAAATCAACAATAAAATATACATATAACAAATACAATGAAAAAGATTACATGACATCAATATTTCCACAAAACCACGTTATATACATTCTTATATCCTAACACATTCAATAGTGTCAATATAAATCACAGGAAATTTTTATCAGAGAACAGAAATGGAGTTATTAAAGATAAGCGATAATAGTTTGTGCATAACTTGATTTAGGCACTGTCTCAATAGTCAATCGCATGCTTTTGTATTCTCTCCAGTCTAATCTGGCACTCTGCCATAATATCTCCCTCAAGCAGATCAATTGTAGCAATTTCCAATAACCTCTTTGTACCAGAAATTGTTCAATGTAGTCAGCATACCTTGCTACCATATATCAATGGAGTGTAGTTTTTTCTTTACACTTAAACACTGACGCAGATGCCTCTTGCATCTACCACAGTTGTAGTGGTCTATAATCAGTGAACAGAAGATTCTGATAAAACAAGGAAAGGCTGCTTCTTCCCATTAAGCTTATGGCCACCTTTCGTGACCAGACTTCTTGCCACACCAAAATTCAAAGTGATTAGACAATAGAATTTCTACAGCAGGTAAACTTTTGGTCTCAGCCCATTGGCAGGTCTCAATATTATAAAACTTAACCATTGGATAATATTTCTCTCTCCCCCCTTCAATCCCCTCCCCCCAAAAAATAAAAATAAAATAATAGAAAAATAAAGAAAATAGCAATGTAGCGGCGGGGGGGGGGAAGACACGTGACTACATGTAATAAAGAGTGAATCCATTTCCCCTGTATTCACGCAAACACACACTTGTATATTTTCATTTTTAAATATCTTTCTAAATTTCAAAAAAAGATATGCAAAATGACAAAGTGCCCAACGCCAATATGATTATTCTGATGTCTACATACGGCTACCTGTTCCTACACTATCTACATATGGCTACTTTTTCTACTTGTGTCTACTTATATCTATTTATGTCTACATATGGCTAATTATTTCTACTCCTGTCTACTACATACGGCTACTTATTTATACTCATGTCTACATATAGCTACTTTTATCTCCTAATGTCTACATTGGCTGGTCGTATTTACATACGGTTGCTTATATCTACTCATATCTACATACTCGTATCTATACCCGGCTACACATTTATACTCGTATCTGAACGTGGTTACTCATGTCTACTCGTATAAGACTACTAGTTTCTACTCGTATCAAAGAAGTGTAGAAACTTCAAGGTTATTCAGGATCTATGCATATGACTACTTAGTGTGACGTTCGACAATACTGGACTGTTGAATTCTTTGTAGGCCCTATTTTGTAAAATCCATTTTGTTATATTGAAAATGTAGAAACTTCACGGTTATTGAGGATCTATGCATATTCTTGGAGATGCAGAATATTCTTGTGTTCCAACAGTGTGGTTGTCAGTGCCTTAACAACAGAGGAGAATCTTTGTGTTTATCTTGCAATACTTGTTACAGTGTGCTACATGTTATTTGGAACAACTAGAGGGTCTCTTAAACTATGAGAATATTGTCATCTCTCCATGTCTATATTATTATGCCCCCACTACTACACCTCTCAATTTGCGGACTTGGGTGTGGAGCAACTCCCATACCCCTTCCAGCGCTAACCTAACCTTCGTGTTACAGGTAGACACGATAGAGTAGCACTGACCTGGCAAATCCCAATAAATAGTGGACACCCAATTCAATGGAGCATCTGCCAGCATATTTCCTAGTAAATCTACCAATTTTTTAAAATCACAGACAGTCTGACATTTACTCATTAATTAGAATGCTCTAAGTATCATTGGTGTTTGATGGTGCTGATGTTGACCTTAGGGGTCATCAGTATAGATGTAGTATCTCAGATTTGAGCTATGGGATTTTTTATACGACAACCTCCTTTCACTGGTGAAGCAGTGCATGTTTATTAGGCATATATCTAGTCATAATGATGACTCATGTAAACTAGGTGATTTCTTTCTTTCGTCAGTGCTTTCCTTTGTTGGTCGTGTGACGTAGTGTTGATGACGCATCACTGGGCTTTTCATAGATCTGATCAGAGAGGAGACGCCTGTGAAGGGACAAAGAAGGGATGTATTTATTATGTGTGTATATATATTAATTGTAGATTTTAATTTTTTGTTTATTGTTTCGTTTTCATGTTATAATTGACCACAAGGAATACTCAGTATAAGAAGCGAACCTCAACTTAAGAAAAACTCGTGCAAACACCAAAGCTGTCGGCTAAAGAAAATACATTACCGAGATTCTCATTTGTGCGTAAGTCACTATACATAACCATAACGTCATCATCACCACTCTAAACTTTCCTATCAACCACCCTACACTCTGTCTTTGATCATCTTCAACTTTCTCGAACCGAACAGCGAAATCAGCTCATGCTGGAAGCTGCTATCATCCTTTTGAAAAAAAGTCACTATAAACATATAAAGTATATAAAGTTATAAACTCAATGAGAGCTGTTTCTTATACAGTCCTAAGGCGACATTATTACTAGAGATACATGAAGCTATTGTAGGTGCTTATACGAACGCTTTTAGTGAGTGTGTATGTGTGTGTGCGTGTGTGTGTGATGTATCTCTTAAACAGAGATCTACTGCCTTTTCACCTGTCGGAAGACAATTTGGTAAGTTTATTAGCAGGAATTAATGAACTCGCTGCTTACTATCATTAAATAATAATTTGGTACTTTTATTGGTAGGTGTTAATGAATTCATTAATATTAAATAAATAACTTGGTAAGTTCAGTGCAGGGGTTAATGAACTCATTATCAGTGAATGATAATTTGATAAATAATTGTGGAAGTCTGTGACTTTTAAGAGAGGAGGGTGCCTCCCCACAGTTAATGTATCTTTGGAGTGTAAGTCCATGGACAATTCATCTAGAAGGCTTGCACCCTTTAATTCCATATTACAAGAATGTTGCTTCCTGGTCTTAATACATACATAGACTCTTTAAAAGGGCCGGTACCTTATGCAACTTGGCCAGTTATGTGGGCCAAGTTGTAATATATCGCCGAATATTTAGCCGAAAGACCAAGTGACTGGTCGATCGACTGGACCCGTCTGTGCGCGCATGCACTATGCGCCAAAAGTTATTAGAACTCTTAGAATCATTCCTGCAGCCGCGGAAGAAAGACCGCCGAGAAAACTCTCAGATCCTAAACTGGTAAAAAGGCCCTTGCAGAGAAAGGTCAGTCAAGTTGAACCTGTGAGTAAATCTTATAACGACGTAATGCTCATACGTATACATTTGTTTGATGTAATTTATTTTCTATTCTTTCTTTCAAGCAACTATCATACATTAAGTATGAATTACATAAGCTTTATGCGTTAGTTTCACCTGAAACTTAGGGAAGGGAGTTTATTCTTTATACAGAATTAGCACCTTGAGCATGAAACACCCTCAGTGCACCATTTAAGTACCACGTCAAATGACAGGAAGGACAGACCATGGTCGCCCCTAGTCTTCTCACTGAACTGCAACTCGATGCCGGTCCGTGAACTAAACACTGTGACGAATGACATGGTGAAGATCATCAATGAAATTCGTAGTCGCGCGATGAACTCCAGGCTGATTTCGACACTGTGAGAGTATGGCCTCGCAACACCAACATTCTCTTCTCCATGCAGACCTGAGGTGGCTATCGAGAGGAAGGGTTCTTTCACGCCTTGTCGAACTGAGGGAAGAAGTAAAGTAGTTTTTTTGTGAGAGCGAAACTCTGCCCTAGAGCCTTTGTTGGATGAGGAATGGATGTCTAAACTTTCATATTTGGCAGGCATATTTGGCCTTCTCAAAGAGCTTAATATTTCTCTTCAGGTTTTTGCATAAATATATTTACACTGAGAAATATGACGGATGCGTTCAAAAAGAAGCAGGTTCTTTGGGATAGTCGCGTACAAAATGAAGATACAGAAATGTTTCCACTTTTGCAAGAATTTTTGATTGCTGCTGACGTCAACCGGAAAGTCACATTCAATATAAAAAAGTCAACATTTAAGGGCGTTAGCTCAAAACTTTAATCATTATTTCCCTGAAAGCGAGGATCCTCGTAAAGGTAACCACTAGAATCTAGATTAATAATCCCTTTGGGGGTAAAATTTGCCAACTCATGCGCACTCAATTCTCGTGAAAAAGAAAACCTGATCAAGTTGTCTTCTGATGTCACTCTGGAGTCCAAACATAAAATGCAATAATTGTCTTAATTTTTGGATGTTACCAGAGCTATTAAATTGTTGGTCATACTTTCATACTACCTATTTGTGTGAGAAGATTTTTTTCAGCCATGTCTGTCATAAAACCAAACAGAGAAACCGAGTGGATGTCAATGCAGTATTTCGTCTTCAGCCATGGTTATCAAATATTCTAGCAAAGAAGCAGCAGCAGATTTCACAATAATTTTATTAAAATTAAATATTGCTTTCTCAAAATTTCAAGACGTTCTATTATTAGCATTTTTGTTTACTGCTCGGTTTCTGATTATTTTAAATAACTATAGAATTTTCATTTTATAATATTAGATTTAAGAACTAATACACAAAATATAAATAAATAATGGTTTTTATTTCTGCCTCAGCGGTCCGCAAAATATTTCTCCTATTTTTATCGGTCGGCAGGTGTAAAAAGGTTGAAAAGCACTGCTCTAAATATTACTAGTATTTGTGGTCATCTTCCCACTGTTGGTATTGTTTGTTTATGTCGGTTTGGGATAGGAGGTTCATAAGCAATTTATTAATTAACGAGTCATTATTCAAATACTACGTAATACTGATACATATTTAAGTGTCGTCTGCCACGTTAGGGTTTTTAATGTTAATTTAATCACATCCATTTCTAATCCACTACCCCAAACTTGCAAAATGCAAAATGTTTTAAAATTTGATAATAAATTTTGTCAAGATCAAAAGCAATGCCATTGATTTTAAAGCCAAGGTTATTTTCAGTTTCGAAATAAAAAAGGATATACATATAGTGATATACTATAATATTCAGAACAATAAAAGGAGTACTAAGAGTGTCATAAACTGTTTGTAAAAGTAAAGACAATGTTTCTAAATAGAATTATGGAGAAAGCCTCCAGAGTTATTGGGAAAGAGCCTATAAGTTTAAAGTTATGGGAGAGATCCTCCTCTTAATTATTGCATCCCTCTTTCTTCTCTCTTAATGAAACAGTGGGTTTTTTAAAAATAGGCCTACTACAGAAAAAGAGTGAGTTCTGCCATTGCAATTTCAGGCCAGGTTCAAATTTTGTTGCTTAGTGATTTGGAATTTAGCTAATAAACACTTTTCCAAACTCTTACCTTTCTTGCTTAAATATTTTTCGAGTTTACAGCATGTAATTTGCCAGAAAAAAGTTATTATAAAAACTATGTATAGCTTCTGCGCATTTACTAATTAATGTCCCGTATTCTTCGTCAAACTTAGGACCTTTGAGTCGTCTTTAAATTGTGATGTTTTAGTGTGTGTTAACATTTCTTAGTATAATTATTAAGAACTGATGATGATGTTTGAAGTGGGTCTTCTGATGGAACTAAGCTCAGTCGGGAACTTTCGAATTGTTAAACTTCCATCGATCAGAAAGAAGCCTATTCATCTGGGACAAAGAAAAAAAAAGTCATTCGTTTTTATAAGAGTGCATGTATATTATACTGAATTTACAACTCTCCTATAAATCTTAATAAAATCGCTAAATTAATACGCTACACTAGCACAGTAGCAGGTGAACCTGAAAGTGAATTTCCTGTGACAATTACGGCCCACTTCATTTTATTACCAAACATTAGTCTCCTGTCCAGAGTATTAAAACTTGTTGCCCATTTTTCCCAAACTCCAAAGCAGCTTTTCACCAGTTACATAACTGGAAAGTGGGGAGAGAGATAATTAACGATGTCTAGATACACAATACATGTAGATGCATGGTTAGTCATTTAATCATATTATCAATTTATTTGGATATTATCCTCTTATTGAATCATTTTATCAATTTATTTGGATATTATCCTCTTATTAAACTAATTTGCTTTCTTTTTTGCTTCCGAAAGTCAACATGATACTTAGCAGCCTAATCTATTAATTTCTCTAACTATTTTTAAAAAAATAAATTATTTCGTCATTGCTTTCACGAATTTTATGCCTGCTCAGAAGAATATGGAGGCTCATCCGGGTCATACACATATTAATTGACCTTCGTGAAAAAATCTAATATAAAATTTAATTGAAGTCATATTCTTATGAATCCGAATTAATATTAGCATGTGTGGGAGGTTTATGAATTATTGAAAAATATGTCGAAACTAGTTCAGTAGTTATGCCGTGAAATTTAACAATTGATACTTTTCTACAACTTGCTCTCATAGATAAATAAGATATATTTCAACTCTTCGTTCAGCTCTACACGTAAAGTTATATCTGGTATATGATTCCAATCATTTTTGTTTTTTAATATTTCGGTCATATCTTTCACGCGATTCCGAACCTTTCTATTTTATTTTTTTACTTTTTATTTTAATCATTACGTACTAAGGGTAGGAATACGCTACCGTGTGCGAACGTTGTAGTTGAATACAACCTAAATTAACACAACCAACCAACCGAGAATCAATGCGTGTATATATTGATTTGAAAATTATTTTTAAAAGACATTTGGTAGTGATTCTTGATGTAAGTTATTAATTTAACATTAATTAACTCTAGCTTGTTCAGTGCACAGCAATAATTTGATATTTCGGCCAGTGGTGTAACGTGCACGTCTACTCTAATCAAATTCAAAACACAAGAATAAAAATGTACAATATATTCTACAGTCATTTAGGCAAGATAATTTACAGAAAGAACTACCAGTCGTTTAGGTCAAGATAATTTATAGTACAAAGAGAGAGACTATGATTTGAATTAATCTAATAAAATTAGTTTTTTTAAATTTGTTTTCTTTTTGCTGACCTTTTCGCCATGGCATCTAAACATATATTTTTAGTATTTGTTTATGTAAACTTTTACTAATATTAGATAATGGAATTAATGTAAAGTCATAATCTTAAAATAATATATACTTTATTATTGTAAAAGAAAGGTATATTTTTCTGTATATATAGTACAATGTTTATATATACTGTATACCCTCAGCAATTTAATAATAAATAATTTATATATAATTATAAAAATTTGCTGAAATTAGCTTTTAAAGTATAATTTAAAAACTATATTTAGTGTTATATATATGTTCATATTATTTTAGATGTAAGTTTTAATTTTTTTCTCTTTGCTGGTGGAAACCAATAAACTTAGTGAAGTAATCCACTCTACACACAAACATTGTTGTACTGAAGATTGTAGTTTGTCCCATGGACTAACAGCCCTGAATTTTAAAACAAAATTGTAATGATAACTGTTGAAACACTAAATACAAATTTTGTGGGTTTTTGTTTTTTTCCCTTCAGAATCATGTTCTACATATGTAAATTATTATGTGGTAGCTAAAAGGGAAATGGGAAAAATTGGTCAACTAAAAATTACTTTTTTTTTGGTTGCATCTTATAAACATTATAATCAGTTAATTTTCTTTTTGTTATGCATCTTTTCTATAATGATTAATGAATGTTAATCTCTTTGTTTTAGGATTTACATTTACTTCATGCCATTATATTAAATAATGTATTGCAGTATGACCTCCATGATGCCAATGAGCAACCTTTGGACTAAATCAAGTGAAAAATTGGTTTCATTCAGAATTATTTTGATTTAGGAAATTGTGAAAAATAAAATCATTATACTACTGGACCTACAAGTACAATGAGAGTTTCAACTATTGTCTGCTGTTTACAAACACAATTACACAGTTGTTCTAATAGCTTGTTTAATATTATTCAGTAGCTTATTCAGTAGCATGTGTCATTTGACATTTGCATCAATCACCAAGACAGCCTGATAACAAAACAAATGTTTTCAGTAAGTGGTTTAAAATTTTGAACTAAAAAATTAGCATAACATTTTCCAATGCTTGAAACAAGTTAATAATTCTAAATGATAACAAATGGTGCAATTAAAAAACAATTAAAAAAATGCTCCTGTAATCACAGTAATAATTCAGATAAATGTTGAGAAAACACTTTAACTGGTTTTGTAATAGGAATATGGTAGTTGTTGCTATACTGATTATTGCTCAGTAAAATATACAGGTACATGCAACACAATCTCACAAACAAAACTGCTTTAACAAGTACAAAACTCAGCAGATTTAACTAAAACAAATTAATGTTAAATGCCATTATGTGATTAAATGTTTACACTCAGGAAACAAAATTATCAAAAGTCTGTTTGCTTTTATGATTGAATGTATGTGATTAAAGGTTTTTTTTATAGTCTTGTTTAAAAAATTGTATGATTAAATGTGTTTGTAATATAGTTCTTGTTTTAACAATGTGTGTGTGATTTGTTTTTAATATTATTAGATTTTGTTTAAAAAGTGTGGGCATAAGTATATTTTTATAATAGTTCTTGTTCAAATTTTTAAAGAGCAATTATTATAATTTTGATGACCTTTCTAGTTTCTATAATGTTTTGTTTTGAGTTAGTCTCCTTTTTGATGGCAGATTTTTTTCTGTGTAATTTAAGTTTACCTCCTACCTCCTACAATGTTCTGCGAGCAGAGAAACAGCTTCAGTCATTTGGTGTCCTATTGCATATTGCTGACAATCATCATTCTTCTAGGAGATAAACTTGCTTCAATGTTATCACAATCCGGGGAACTCTGGCGTGCCCTGGTGGACAATGCTACACATGGAGCAGTAGGAGCTTTGTCATGGGCAGTTGTGGAATTACCAGGCTTACAGATAAACAAATGGCTTCTCTGTGTACTGTGTGGTTTGCTGTCCAGCTGTATTGATTTAGATCATTTCTGGCAAGCAAAATCACTCTATCTTCATGTAAAAATATATTATTTTTTAAAATTAAAATTACTTATTTTGCATTTTAAGTTAATAACAGATAATGATAAGTGTGTGTGTTTGCATACCTATGTCCATGCATGTATGTATTTGTGAACAAACCTGTAAATTCTGTCTAGTTTTAAGCTTTTGTTACATGTCATTTCTTCATATGGTAAATATTATATCAGGTAGCATTGGCTAAGATTTCATGTATAGGTTAGGGTTAGTGCACTAGGTAAATATCTTCAGCTAGTAACAGTTTAAAATACTTCAGGTGATATTTGCCTAATTCCTATTTATATATAAGCTTACCTGTCAGTCTTATTGAATTGATATGCATGAATGAACATTTGTCTGGTCCCAGAGTACATAAACAAGTAAGGACACTAATCTCAGAAGCAACTGCTATTAAGAAACAATAAGTCTAAATACAACTGTGAATGCTTCTCATGAATATATTTCTACCTTTGTTGTAGGACATGCTAAGTACCTTTTTACCATTGTTGTAAGACATGCCAAGTATCTTTCTAACTTTGTTGTAGGACACGCTAAGTACCTTTCAATTTCATCCTTCTATGTAGAACATGCTAAGTACCTTTCTACTGTTGATGTAGGGACATGCTAAGTACCTTTCAACCTTTGATGTAGGACATGCTCAGTTCCTTTCAACCACTGTTGTAGGACATGCCAAGTATCTTTCTACCTTTGTTGTAGGGCATGTCAAGTAGCTTTTTACCTTTGTTGTAGGACATGCCAAGTGTCTTTCTACCCTTGTTGTAGAAAATGCTGAGTACCTTTCTATCTTTGATGCAGGACATGCTAAGTGCCTTACCTTTCTACCTTTGTTGTAGGACATGCCAAGTATCTTTCTACCTTTGATGTAGGAAATGCTAAATACCTTTGTTGTAGGACGTGCTAAATACCTTTCTACCTTTGTTGTAGGACATGCTAAATACCTTCTACCTTTGTTGTAGGACATGCTAAATACCTTTCTACTGTTGATGTGGACATGCTAAGTACCTTTTTACTTTTGTTGTAGGACATGCTAAGTACCTTTCTACCTTTGAGGATGCTTAGTACCTTTCTAATTTTGTTGTAGTACATGCTAAGTACCTTTCAACTTTTGTTGTAGGACATACTAAGTACCTTTCAACCTTTGTTGTAGGACATGCTCAGTCTAAAACATTAGTCTTCCTTTGATTTATTGTTCTGTTGAAAAGACATCTTTTCTGTTTTGTTTTTGTTTAAAACACTAGTCATTTATAAGTCCTTATCCTTTTGTGTACAAAATACCAGTCATACCAGTTTTGTTGCTGTCTAAAATACCATCTAGTTTCCTCCCCTCTCCCCCTAAAACACCAACCATCTTTACTTTTTAATTTTTATGCTTCAAAAACAGCATCCTATTACTGTTTGTTTTTATTTGACAGCAAAACTTTCTTTGTCTATCATTTATGTTTCTATTTTGTCTAACAAAGGAAAACTCTTTCGTTTTCTTTTTTCATAGCAACATAGTTATATTTGTTATTGTCTAAAACACCAATCATATTACTATTTGTTTTTGTCTGACAAAAGAATATGATTTTTTCACTTATATTAGTTTTGCCTATGAAAGCAAAACTCTCATCTTTTTTATGTCTCCAAGTATCAAAGTTTTATTTGTTGTCTAAAACACCATTTATATTTATATTTGTTATTGTCTGAAACACTGGCTCCTTTCCAATCTTTTCATATGTTTACCAACTATCTTTCACACTTTTTTTAAACTTGCTCTATAACCTGCATCTTTCCATTCACTTTTTAATTCTTTTGAAACATCTGCTAACGTTTCTATTTTTGCTTGTTTCAGGATGCGCTACGCCTTAAACACCGGCCCCCTTTACATTCCACAACACTGATAGTGATAACTACATTCACAATGTGGATTTTGGCAGTTACTTTTCAAGTTCAGCACCTTAAAAAGATTACATTAATTTGCTTCACTGCGTGGATATCACATCATATACGGGATGCCAATCGACATGGGATATGGTTTCCTCCTTTTGGGAGTTCTCCACCTCTGCCTTACATTCTGTACATTGCAGGAATAGTGGTGCTGTCCCTTTGTATGCATGCTTTTTATCATCATTTTGTTTCAAAAGACAGATATGGAGGGCTTATATCAGAATCCATTGTAGCTGCCTGAACTGCTAACCATTTATGGTTTTTAATAAAAGCATAAATTTAATGTATAGCATATAAATATGGTCTGCCCCAAAATGATCAATTATTTCATATATACAAAAGCAGAAGAGAAAAAAGATTGCATAAGCTTGGAACAGCAGAGCTTTAAGATTTACAATAGAGGCCTTTTTCTTTGCACAAAGGATCAAATGTGATAATGTGTCATTCTGCTTAATCAAGTAAAAAGTAGGAACCATATTAACCTTTATTGATATTTTATAAAGTTTTTATCTTCATTCAGAGAAACAGGTTCACAACTAGATAATTATTTAAGCCTACATTAAAATGGATTCAACAAAACTGTGTAAATTACCTATTAAATCTAAGTTTTGTGACTCATGCTGCTTTAATGTCCAACTTGAGTATTTCTGCAATAACATATCAGTGACCCTAATCATGCCAGGTTTATATATTTAGGAAACTCTAGGTATATTGGTTGACATTTTTCAACAACAGTACAACATTTTTCTTAACAGTACCAAGCCAATGGAGAAAAAAAAATGGTAAAACACATTCAAGGACCAGTCAAATTCAGTTTGTACCTGACATTTCATCTGTGTTGAAACTTGTTTTCTGCTTGTTGTAGATATGAGAAAGAAACTTGTTTACTGCTTGTTGTAATAGGAGAAAGAAACTTGTTTTCTGCTTGTTGTAAATATGAGAAAGAAACTTGCTTTTTTTGCTTGTAATAGGAGAAAAAAACTTGTTGTCTACTTAGGAGAAACATGGAGCAGAGAGAAGGGAAGCCTGACAGGGATATCAATGTGTCATCTGTTGAACAAGTTATTTTCTTTTCCTACCACAATTGTTTTAAAAATTTACTTGGTGTTAAAATGCATTACATCTCATAATCTTTAATAATATGAATTATCTGGACCTGCAAATGCACTAACTGGTGTCCAGCATGGTTTTGGGATACTCATATATTGTGAATTGTTCACTACTTGCAGTCCTGAAACATTTTAAATAGTGGCAAACAAATTGATTATGATCTCTAAATTTATTGTATACTAAAACCTATATCAGAAAAGCAAAGCAAAACAGAAACCTTAAAGTCCTAATTTAAAACAGGGTTGTGGAGTCAGCCAAAAAATTTCCTACTCTGTCCAGACTCAAACTCCAGTTGTAGTTTATTACTAATATCATATGGCATAAAATTATATATATGTACATATATGGAGTTAAATATATTAGTACGGTATAGGTGTTAATAAATGAAGAAGCGGCTTTCGTATATTTCAGTTTTAAACTATCTTTCAATTGTACAATAATTTAATATTAAAAAACTTTAAAATATATTTAATATGATAATGTTTATCTAAATTGAATTGGTTCTTTAAATAAAATCACTTCTAATAGGTCCAGCTTCATTGCTGTTTTCAAATAGAATGTAATAGTTCGAGGGAGGATGTTCCACAATTACTTGAGTTGATGGTAATGCTATGACAGTCAAAGCAACAACTTGAATAATCTTGGGGTCGCAGACTATTGCATTTATACTGTTCACTTCAGAAATTTCAGTAACATTTCTCAACCTTTTTGTGTGCTTACCAAGCAAAAATTCAAAAATGTATTTTAAATTTAGTTAGATATGATGGACTTTTTCTTTCTCTGAAAGAAAGAAAGGATTTAAGTGCCAACATTTTGACTAATCCCATATGTCTAGATATTTTTCAAAATCTTCATCTTTATGGTAACTGTTAATGAAGATAAAGTAGGTGATTGAATGCTGTCGTATACTATAGTGACCCAGTTATCACCCCATCTTCTTCTTGTATACCTTTCATTATGAACTAACTTATACAGCAGAAGATTTTTTTGCTTTTAGTTCGCTGTTTCAATAACCTCACAAAGTATATTTTTACTCTGTTACTTAAAATGTACTAAATTAATAATAAACACCTTGAGATGTTATTTCATTTTTAAAGATTATTCCCCACCACCACCCACCAACCCCTGCAAGGTTCAAACATGATATGCCTTAGCTTTGAGTCTTGTAAAATTTGTTAGAGTCAGAGTCTGGACATTTTTTTATCAAGTACACTAAAAATCAAATGACTCTGACTCCCGACTCAAATTCCACAGCCCTTATGTAAACAAAATAAACCTAAAAATAATCCTCAGAACTATAGATCTGTATCCTTCAAATCCAGGATAAGTAAAACTTGAACATTTTGAACATTTACTGTAATACAGTAACAGTTTATTTTTGTGAAAATAATAATATAAAATTTATTCAAGCTAATTTTAGAAAATTGATAATCCAGTAGTCTAAAAAATTCAAAGATTTTTCATGCAGAATATCATGGAATATTCTTTGGTCTGATATCTACTAGTGATAAAGAATATCATTATAAATTATTAACTGAATTATATAAAATTACTTTAACTGGTAATATCACCAACTATATTATTAATACACTTACAAATAGAATTTATTTAGTAAAAGTAGGCATTTCATAATCTCTGCCTAAAAAAATGTTCCCTAAGAATCAATAATTATTTACCCTTTGCTATATTATTTATTTGCCTGTAGACTTGACCAATTGATTTTATCCAGCACTGATAATACTATCTGTACATATGATGTGTTAATTTCAAAGAAAATTAAAATAAAATGAAACATTTTAAATATCATATTAATTTTAAAATTTCATATGAATTAGAATTAAAAATGGTTTAACGTTATCAACTGATAATAATGATCTTTACTCAAAATAACAACATTTTAATTTTCCTATAAATAATTAATGTGCCTACAGAAACAGTATCAAGTGTAAAATTCCTAGCATTATATTTCATTGATAAACTAAAATGGAAAGATAATATCAAATCAGTTGTGGTTATAATACATCAAACACTGAATTTAATCCAGAATCGTTAAATACCAACTTTGGGAACATGTACCAAAAATTTAATTTGTATTCAAAGACACTGATTATATTTAATTAATCTTACAGACAAGATTTTTTTTTTTTTTAATGTACCGTCAACACATTGCAATAAGTTAACATCATTGTAATGCAGATCTCATAAATTAAAAATGAGTTACCCATACACATTCTGAACATAAATTTGTTGGAATTACACACTTGCACTACAAAGATAACTACAAATTGCAAAATATATTTTCATCCCAGTGTTAAAAAACAGTTCTCATTTCTGAGTGTCAACAACACAAATTTTGTTAATCATAAGCATTCAAATAAAACATTAACCCATATACTTCAGTGTTATGATTTTTGGAAATCTATAATTACTGGGAAGTTTTTTCTTCATTTTCATACTCCTGTATCCCATGATTATTGTCACATTTAAAATTTTGATCTAAATTGGACTTTCACATTAAAATTTTGATCTAAATGGACTTAATACAGTAAAGCTTATTTTAGGACAATCCCACAAGCATTTATTGATACTATGTTAAAGTAATCTTATAAACTAAATTCCTATCTATCTACATTTAGAGCTCAATTATTAGCAATTTATAGTCATTACAATTTTTACTCTCAATAAAATAAAAATTACATAAGCTAGGCCTTGTTGCTGATTAACTATCAGCACTGCATCAATCTTTACAACAAAATACAAGACCAGATTTAGTTTAACAAGTAATTAAACTTTGCATTTTGTAGCTTTTTAAGACATACACATAGAATCAAAATTACTCTTAAATTACTAGAATCACACTATGAGACATGCAGGAACTTAGACTGACAAGGAAACAAACTTGCACATCCCATCTCACACTTGTGGACGTGTTGATGAACAGCAAAGTACTTGTGGCTGAGAATATGTGACAAGCTATATGTAGTAAGATGTATGGTTTGGGAAAGTGATGGGGATATACATGATACAAACTATATGCAGTAAGTGTATAGATAGGGAAAGTGACTGGGATATACATTATTACATGATACCATGTGCAGTAATTAAGAAAGTGGCTGGAGTGTACAGGATACAAGCTATTACAGAATGGTATAAAGTTGGGAATGCAACTGCCTGTTGGGTATGCATGATACAGGCTATGTGCAGAATGATGCATTGGTTGGGAAGGTGACTTGGATATATATGATACAAACTATAAGCATTAAGATGTATGGTTTAGAAAAGTGATCTGCATATATATGATACAAACTATGTGCAGTAAGCTGTATGGATTGGAAAAGTGGGATATACACAATACAAGCTATGTGTAGAACGGTATCTGGGTTGTGAAAGTGACTGGCATATACATAATACAAGCTATGTGTAGAACGGTATCTGGGTTGTGAAAGTGACTGGCATATACATAATACAAGCTATGTGTAGAATGGTATATGGGTTGTGAAAGTGACTGGCATATACATAATACAAGCTTATATGCAGAATGATGTATTCGGTTGTGAAAGTGGGATATACATGATACAAGTTATCTGCAGTATGATGAATGGTTTTGAATGGGACGTATTATTATTATACAAGGTAAGTGCAGTATGATGAATGATTTTGAATGGGATATGTATTATACAAGGTAAGTGCAGTATGATGATGGGATAAGTATTATTATACAAGGTGTGTACAGTATGATGTACAAGTTAGAGAAGTGGTGGAAACCTGTGTTTTTTGTGCAGTAAGATGTATGGATTGTGAAAGTGACTGGGATATATATAAAAGCAGAAAGATGCATGGTTTGGAAAATTAATAGTAATAAAATATGATACAAGCTAAGTGCAGTAAGACATGGTTGATAGAGTGATTGGGATGATATAAGCTTTGTGCGGTAAGACATGCTTGAGAGTGATTGAGATGATACAAGCGATGTACAGTAAGAGAGTGATTGAATGATATAATCTATGTGCAGTAAGACAGTTGAGAGAGTGAGTGAGCAATATAAACTATGCACAGTAAGTCACATAGTTGAGAGACTAATATAACCTAAGTGCAAATAGATGTGGATGAGAGATTGATAGGGGTGATACAAGCCATGTGCAGTAAGACAATTTGAGAGAGTGATGGAGTGATATAAGCTAAGTGCAGTAAGGCACGTGGGTGAGAATGATATAAGCCATTTGCAGGAAGACCTGGTTGAGAGAGTGATTGGGTGATATAAGTTATGTGCATTAAGACAGATAAGAGAGTGATATAAGTTATGCACAAAAGACATGCAGGTTGGTGTCTGCAAGCTGTTTGTAGTAGAATGTACAGTTTAAAAAATTACCTGGGATGATACAAGCTATTTGCAGTAGAACTGGGGTGGTATAAGCTACTTGCAGTATGACGTCAGGTTGGGAATTAAGTTGTTTAGTTTTGTTTACAGATAAAAACAAGGAATCCTGCATATACGTGACCCACACATTTTGCAGATTTCAAACTTCACAGTTGTGACAGATGATCATGATAATAATTTCTTACTCTCCTTTGGAATTTTTTCAAAAAATTATATAAAAAGACTGATGTGTCATTTGAAATTTGCTCCTATAGTTGTGTTTACATCAAAATTAATAAGATTTAATAGTTTCAATAGGGACATTCACTATGATTCATTTGGCAATAACTTTAACAAATTCCATAATGAATTCCACATTTCTTACCATGAAAAAGGCTTGTTAAAGATAACCTAATGATTAATTTACAGCAGTCTTGAATATAAAATAGCCTTAATCAGGGGTGCCCTTAGAACTGGGCCCTATGCAACATTGTTTTAAGTAAAGAAACTAAAGATGTGGAAATAGAATGTTCTATTTATTAAACAATTAATGCATAGTGTTGGTGGACTATAAATGGAATTAAGAAAACTAATCCAGATAAATGTTATTGAAAGAAGTAAAATGAACTTAAAAAATCATACACCTGCTTTTTGTGGGCCTCTAAGTTTTGCATTGTGTATGGTCTTGTAAATTTCAGAGACTGGATCAGCTCCTGTCTTTACTGCCCATTAGTTTCTGTAGACGGGATTCTCAGAACTATTATGATTATTATTATATAGTTTAGTAAATATTAAAGTATGGTTTTTCATGTGAAGTGAGTAAATATGCAAGTACACATTGTGTGTGTGATAGCAGTTTAATGAAAAACTTGCTTACATCAGCAATATGGGACATAAAGGGCAAAGGTTTTTCCTATTTTAAAGCAACACCTGCAATAGTTTGATTCATAATTTCTACTAATAATTTCCGTAACTCCCAAAGTCTGTTTAGCTACTGAATATTTCTACTCACTTCTGACTAAAAGTCTATATATTAGTTTAGCATTTAGCATTAAAAACCACCATAAAGCGGTGGGTGAGGGGATTTGAGGCAATTGCCTCATCTGCCAGCTGCAAATCCTCGCGTCCACCCCCCATCCCACCGTCTTACTTTCGACTCTCGATTCTCGCCTATTTCTGATAATATACTTTGCAATCCCCCATCCCCCTAAATTATTATTTATGTACATATGCTAAAATGTTTGGCTACAGGAAATACGCTTTCATGGGGTACGTGGCGGGATAGTTTGATAGTAAAACTATTTTTATAAAAAAATTGTTACTAATCGGACTGCTCACCACCTTGCATTTAATTAAATAAAAGTAAAGCTGTCGGTATTCCACTGTATCTAACATATTAGCTAAAATATGTTTAATTATAAACAAACGTGAAACTCCAAATTTAATAGTTATAATTCCGTGAGACAGGAATTTTTTTCAGTTTATTTCTTATAGATCCATTTAAGGTACAAACGTTTAATTAAGCATTGGTTAAAATTAGGTTGATATGAGCTGTCCAAAAGACAGCCAATACATTTCATTGTTAACTTCAACTCTACCAATAACTGTATATTATTTTTGTAATGTGATCTCTTGCAACTGTTTATATATAATTTTGAACTTTCATGCTGAACTTAGTGATAGGGTTAAGATTATAATTAGGTTTGTTTAGATTTCGTTCAATAGTTTGATTGGCTTGGCTTCGTTTCAGTCAAAAGACATACCGCTAATCGGTAAGTTAATGTTATTCATGACATGCGCAGAACATCTTCCGCAAGACGGCGTTCTATCTTTTTGACGCCATCTTGCTGCGAAGTACGAAATTGCAGATTATTCAGTCGTTGAAAAAGAAGAAAAAAATCTTATTAATAGCTAAATTCTTGTGTACAAAAGATCGTTTACAATGGCACAGTTCATCCAGGTACTTGAAGATGTCAATGACGAACCTATCGAGATACCCAGTGAAGACGACGGGACGCTTTTGCTGACGACTCTCATGGCACAGTTTCCCAGCGCTTGCGGGCTGAAGTACAAGTCGGAAACCGGCGCCTACAGAGGAATTCGTCTTGCTGACGGTGTATTATATCCCCCTGATGGACTTTGGGGAAACCATCAGTATATTGCTGTCTTCCCTAAAAGTGAGCTTTCTGAAAACTTAGTTTTGTGTATAAGATTAAAATTTCAGAAGGTGGTCACAAAGTCATTTGCTGTGCAATTAACATATTTCTCTACACGCGTAATTTCTTTCTGTATGCTTTCAGACATTTTCTGTCCCTTTCATCGTTGGATAGTGTAAAAAGCAGTGTTTGGTGGTTGGATATAGACCTTGAACGCTTGTTAAATGCAAGTGAGATGCATCCTAATTAGCCCCAAATGTATTGTTACATGTTTCCAATTCTGATGAATCATCTCCGGTCCACTAAAATAAAAAGTACCTTGCTTATTTACCGTATTACAATATGCAAAGGGACTGTAGTCACTCTGCACATTCAGCATAAAAACAATATCCACATATCTCAAAAATGCGTTGCATATTTTGGAATTCCATTTTTGCGCGCCATTGTTATAATGGGCTGCGCACTTCAAGCCGTGTGCGTTTAAGAATTTTGTATATTAAGATTTTTTTTTCTAGATGTATAATTTTAAATAGGCAGTTGTGTTTGTCGGAAAGGATATTCTATAGATCGGCTTAAGTGTAATTTGATGACCTATCCATTAAAAATATATTTTGCTTACAATAGAGCTTATCTTGATATGACCTACAGTGATTATGTGTGTGTATGTTTAATTTTACGAATAGGAGTTGTATTCGATTGAAAACGGAAATTCCACGCACTTTTGGAAGGAAAAATATATTGACACTATGACAGGTCGCACTAGAATGATGGCAATCTTTTGTATGATGTTTGTACTGTATTTGATTGCTGTGCTAAATATCTGTTATAAGTGCATGTTGGTGAAACGCTTTACAAGAACGAACTTGAGAGATATTTTGGGGGCCATCGACAAACCAATATGGGCTACCCAAGTAACTACATAGGCCCTATATAGGGGTGCACAAACTTTTTAGGCCAGAGGGCCAAATTTCCTATTAATAGTGTGTGGAG
This sequence comes from Sinotaia quadrata, assembly GCA_028829895.1. Taxonomy (NCBI): domain Eukaryota; kingdom Metazoa; phylum Mollusca; class Gastropoda; order Architaenioglossa; family Viviparidae; genus Sinotaia; species Sinotaia quadrata. The sequence continues at coordinate 76,219,156 of CM054181.1, read as the reverse complement.
GGCCGCCACTTGGATGGCTCAGTAAAAAAAACAAAAAACAACACAAATATTGAATAATGTCTTTACATTTGTATTAATGGTAACATCCAAAAGTCCCCTGGGGGTCGCATAGAGCCTTGTCTCTGGCCGCACTTTGTGCACCTCTGCCCTGTATGATATATTGTCGGATTTTCAAACACTTTTTTCCAATTGAGAGCATGATAAAGATAAATTATAATAGTTTTCTGACGTAGCTTACTCCTTGGGGAAGTAGGCCTAACATTTTGTTACATAAGTGCAATATAAACTGGATTAAATCTAATTATTTTACACATTTACTGTACAATTGGGCCTAATGCTCATATAAAAACATGTGAAAAGGTAAAAGTGATAAAATGATTGTTATAGGAGTTTGAAATCTGTAAAAAGCCATGCCTCTGTTGAAAACTTAGAAAGTTTTTTCCAGAGAATTTTTTTTTTAACCAGAAAAAAATATTTTAAAATAAGCAATATAATTAGGTAGTGGCACAATAAAAATAAAAGCAGGTGTTCAGTTTTGTTATTTTCATTTAAAACTTTTTAAAGCATGAAAAATAAAAAAATTGTAAAGCTGTTCCAAAGATATGCTGCTTTTAAATTTTAAACTCTATTGGCAGTGGGAAGAAATGGTTATTTTGACCACATTTAAACTTTAAAGACTATCTAAAATGATGTTAAGAAAGTTTAATACTTTATTCTTTTCTGCTTGCAGATAACAAATGCAAATTTTAACTTCCTATATGATGAAATAAAATGCCTAGCTGCAAAAATTAAAAAAAATAAATCATCTGGATACTTAGAAATAACATGATTAATGAAGTTTGACACTACATAATCTGATTTATTAATTAAAATATATCATTGAAACTGTTCAATTATGTTAAAATGTATATAAAGAATATGTCCATATTTTTTCAGGCTGTTATTTTCGTTTGATTCATATACCGGTTAGGTTGGCCCAAACTTTGAAAAACATCAAAATGACTGATTGAGTCATTACATTTTTATTTTGCACAAAACTGGCCTTAACATTTGAACCATTTGCCTGATCATGATGAAATTTTGTAATATGATAAATATTTGCTCAGCATTTATAAAATTTTTTAGCACATTGAGTAAATTTAACCCTTTAAGGGGCAAAACGGCAGAAAACGTCTTTACTACCGAAAGGGCAAAACGTCCGAATGCATCCGTATCAACCAGTGCTCTTTTCTTCTCATAACATTCGAGAAATCATTAGACTTCCAGTGTCTACAAGAAGTCTAACATTTCTATGACAATTCACGCGCATTTTGAAACGTTTTCGCCTTGCTGCTTTCATTTTTTCATAAAGTTTTCTTTGTTTTTCGCTTTTGGTGTTTCAAATGGATTTCTTAGAATTGTTGAGCGATAGTGATGAGTTTACTGGATTCAATTTATCGGATAATGAGAAAGAGAAGTTGATTTTGAATCGGACGATAGGATTAGAAGTGACGTTAGCATCAATAGCGTGCACATGTAACATCTTTCAAATTTTGGAGGAGAGTGCATCAGAAAATATCGAAGGGGGGAAGGGGTATCTGGAGACACGCGCGGTGGAATAGTAGTACTTTAGCACTGAATATATTGGAATTTATAACAGAAATGGGGCCGAATGTGACTGTAACTAAGGATAGTACTCAGCTGGTTTTCTTCTACCAGTTTTTCAAATAAGAAACATGTGATAAGATAGCGGAATAAACGAACGAGTATGCATGCCCGAAAATCGTGGAAAATCAAAATGGTGATCCCAGTTGGAAGGAAACTAATGCCACTGAAATTAAGGTTTATTTTGGACTTATGATTTTGATAGGAATTCACAACTTGCCGAGAAAAGAGATGTATTGGTCATCTGACGACAGATTAGTGTTCCTTGCGTCAACAAAGTGTGTGTACATAGTGTTTGTAGCTGACAATAACTGGACAATAATTTTTTTGTGTGTAAATATATATGTTCATGCATGGATTCAAATTTAACACCTGAAAGTATACTTCAATTAAGGATATTAATAAAGCTGCTTTCATTTCCTTTCATTTTGCATGTTATTTCATTGCACTAATACCTAAGATATGATGTTTTTACTAACGTAGCCCTAAATCGCACTGAAACCCTGAAAAATCTTGCCCCTTCAGAGTTAGAAAAAGGAAAAACGTGTGCACCTTAAAGGGTTAAGCTGTAAAGCTGCATACAAAATTGTGCACTTAAACAGAATTAGTAAACATTTTTCATACTATGTAAAAATCTTCTCTTGTGATCACTTTGTTTGCTTTATTATGTCTATACCAAACAAAATTAGATACTGTCTTATTTCACTTACAAAAGTTAATCATAAATTTTTAAGATATTGTGGGACATTGGGGTCACAAAAATTGGGTGTGCAGGTAAGGAAGTCCAGCTGAAGGTGTGCATCAAATGTCTCTTGAAGGCAGTTTACTTTGAAGACAGCATATTCTCTACAGACACAAAAAAAGCTCATCCTGAAGAATGATGGATGCAGAAAAAAACCCCACACATTCAGTGCTAAATGTATATTTGTCTGGGCGAGAAGGCCACCTGAAAACTGTCAGTAAACCAATTTCTGCTTTCTCCATAAAATTGACTACACCAGAAGAATTAACTTAAGTGACCTCACCAATATAATGGTCCTTGTTAAAATAAACGGCAATCAACTGTCCTGTACTTATAAACTGAAATTTAGAAAATCAAATCTTGCTCCTGACAGTTTTATCTTGAAAACAGTGTGTCATTAGATTAACAGCTGTCACGATGCATTCATTTATTTTGGTTTGTTATGTGGTATTGTTGCCATGTAGCTAAGCTCTCCTCATTTGCTTGGTAGTTGCCATGTAGCTAAGCTCTCTCCTCATTTGCTCCAAATTCAAGGAAGCACTTAAGATTTTTTGCCAAACTAAGCAGGGTGCCTGTCATCTCCTCAATACTTACACTAATGTTGAACTTTGAATAAGTTGGTGCTTGTACAATTAAAATAATTTAAGCTTTTTTACCTTTTTTAAATAAACTATATTGCACTATATTTAAATTGTTGAAATGTTAAGTAAGCCTAATTATTTAAATAGACAAGTCAAACTGTGGAACAGAACACCCCCTCCCTTTCCCCCACAACCCCTTCACCCAGCGCGAAAGCCGGAAGCGCCCCCTACACTCAATCAATGTGGAACAGAAAAATTAGATATGATAGTAGTAGCATCTTTACAACATGTAAATACTGATAATCTCCCTATTTTTATAGTGACCTAAAACCAAAATAACATCAAACACCTATAAAATTAAAGCAAAATATTAGCACTGCCAAGTTTGTAATTCATCTATCTTATCTTCGTAAAACTTAGTATATTTGCTACATTTTATTGTGATTGTTCGTTTCTTGTTTAAGAGCACAAGCATGTGACAGATCCACTACTTTCGAAAGAACGATGAAAACAAACTGCTAATTATACTAAACCACATAATAAAACTATAACTCCTTTAAAGAATAACAACTAAAGTAACAATAATTCAGTACTAAATTTAGTGTAAACTTGACAATTTCACTTTGGAAGTTGCCCAAAGAAGCGCACTTGATACACATTTAAGAACAATCAAAATAGCTCACATTTGTTGGGTTTGCTTGTGTCGTCATGAATACATTAAGTTGTATACTTCAGTGAAAGTCTTGAGATCTTCATTCCCTGCATGTCATCATTTGGTGAAAAAATATATTTATGCTAAAAAATTTATTTTAAAAGTTTTATATCTTAGGAATTTCTTGTCAATAGTAAATGTCATTGCATTTTGTCAATGTTAGATGTCATTAAAAAAGTATTTTTTAACTGGTATGAACATTTCAAGTAAACTATAATAAATCTTGCAGAATTAGCAGTTCTGATTACTTTCACTTTCATGTAAACAATAATAAATTTTGCAATCACATGACTAGCACATTTACATTGGTTTAAAAATATAAAGTCGTCAGGATTTTTGTTCTAAAAATTAGTGAATGATCAAATATACTGACTTTATACAGACTCTTAATTAATCAGAGAACATGCTATTAAAAATCACAACATATGAACTGAAGAAAACCAAGTGCACGTGAGGTACATGCCAGTTGGTGGTGGAACAGATAGGTTTGAAAGATAGCAAAAAAGTACTCTGTGAATGAATAGGCTATTAAGTTTTCCTAAATCATTCATTGCTCTGACAAAGCCAGATGATAAATGTTCTGTGATCTATGCTTACATTGCATAATTACAAGTTTTATTGTTTCTTTACTTTGAACTTTCTTCATTCCAGTAGTTACCGTTAAGATTAGCTTGTGTTGACATTTTTTGACGAGTTGTTTTTCTCTATTTTAAACATTCTTTGTAGCAGACCAAAATAAAAGGAAGGGTGAGGATGGTTCTGTAGAAAATCCAGCTGCAAAGACCAAGCGACTGGACAAAACCAAATGTTCTGATCTCATTGTACTGGGCCTGCCTTGGAAGAGTACAGAAGATGACCTAAGAAATTATTTTGGTCAATTTGGAGAGCTGTTACTTGTTCAGGTAAAAAGCAAATTTTGCTAACATCAGTGTTGAATGAATTTTTATTTCAGCAGGGTCTTGATTAACCTAGTTAATGAGTTTTATGCTGATCTTCGTGTTAGTTTAAATATTTGTTACGGCCACTTTACTACACGCAAAGAACAAAAATTTTTTTTTCATGCTACAGCCTTCAAATTTGGTACACATATTGTCTTTGACTTAGATAAGAATAATCTGTTGTTAGATTTGAAATATGCTTAGTTGTTTTTTTTTATTAAATTTTTAGACTTTTTAAAATACCTGAAATACATATTTTTTAATTGAATAGTTCAAACACTTGAAAATGTCTGAAAAATTTTAAAATAATATTTTTATTACCTTGATGGAAGATTAAAAAAAAGTGAAGGATGCGTTTAAAGAAAATAAATAGTAAAAAAGCTACAATTTTTTTATTGACATACCCGTCAAAAATCTTAAATTGAACGTAAAATGTCAAAGTAAAAAAATATTGTTAAAAAAAAAAATAATGCATGCAGTCTTTAATCCATTCTTGATTTTGTGCACATGTATATAGGGAACAAGTATGCCAAGTTTCATCTATGTGTTTACTAGGTTTGGTGATCCAGGTCTGCAAGCAAGTGGCTCGGACAGAAAAACAAAATTTTGAGAAAAACTCATTTAAAGTATAATAATGATTGTAAAACATTAATTTTGTGTTCAGTATTTACTTTTTTTAAAACTAAACTTTTTTTAAAACTAACTATGCCTTATCCATACAGGAGATTGGGGTGAGACATTCTTCTGTATATTTGCACAAGCTCATTGGCAACTTCAAAAAAAAAGTAATAAGCCAGCTTTCGATTCATGCGGTCCAGCCCATACTCTCTCCCAAACACTTTCAAACTTCCAACATTTTTGCATTCACATCAAGCAGCCGATGAAAACAGTGCATTCAAATTATCTAACTCAACAATGCACCTGATCTTCTTCTCTGAAGCAGTGTCAACGGCTGCTAATTTCAGCTGAAGCTTTGGAAGTAGTGGGGGGAGGAGGGGGGCATCACCAGCAGCATGATGGTACGACACTTCTAGAAGTAGACGGATTGGGGTTGACCAAAGGTAGAGCAGGCAAAAAAAAAGGCTGTTTTACATTGCCAGCAACAATCAAAGTTTGTTTTCTTGTGGCAGTAGGCGGGTGGGAGGTGATCGCTTGGACGATTGCAAATTTAAACTAATACCTAAGATATGATGCTTTTACTAACGTAACCCTAAATCTCACTGAAATCCTGAAAATTCTTGCCTGCACAGAGATAAAAAGGAAAATCGTCTGCCCAGTAAAGGGTTGGTTAATATTTTAAACTTAACTGTTTATTTTTATATAAAAATTGTTAATTCAAGTTCATTTTGAAGAAAACTGCTGAGATAAAGTTCAGTAAATTTGCATATTTGCATGCAAAAGTACATTTGTCTCCTGTAAAACAGTGACTATAATCACATAAAAGTTTGACATTAATAAAGAATGAAAATTTAACCCAACCGTTCATGTGTATTTGCTCAAGAACAGTTTTAAACACCAGTAGAGTTTGTAAATGCCTTTTTTTTTTGTTGTTGTTGTTACATTGCATTTGTATATTTGGTTGGTCTCCTTGTTATTCTAGATTAATTATTATGACTACATGAGTACATCCCTTTATAAATAATTGTTTCAGTACTTTTATTGATGATCTGTAATGAAAAATTGTTTTATGAATAGATGGATAATAAATACATTTTTTAATTTAGAAAAAGATTGATATATTTAAAAATTTCGTTTGAAATTGCTCTCTTTACAGGTGAAAAGAGACACAAGGACAGGACAGTCGAAAGGTTTTGGGTTCATTCGATTTACTAACTATGAATCTCAGATGAAATGTATGGCCCAGCGCCATATGATTGATGGTCGATGGTGTGATGTCACAATCCCAAACTCCAGGGTATTGTTTTATTTTATTCATTTTTCTTAAATTAATTTTAAAGATATTAATTGTTGATAATTAAATATTAAAAGGACTTTTAAAAAAAATGTTCCTTTGGCATACGACAATTTCAAAGTCTTTAGTAGGAATTTTCATGTGTTCAGCATTTGTAAGATTGAGAACATTTGTGATGCTGCATAGCAAAACCTGGCTAAAGATGCAAAAATTAATTTTGAACTATTTGTAGTTTTAATTCCCCTTTGATAGTCCAAGGGGATATGTAGTATGTACTTTAAAAAAATGTATAGAAATTAAAATTTAAAAAAAAAATGAAATTCTGAACTTTAATAAAGTACAAAAAATCCACTTTTGAATTTTTTCCACTTTAGCCGGATTTTCCCCTGGCAGCGTCACATTTATTTAAAAATAAACAGTTTTATGAACACGATTTTCAAGTTAACATAGTGTTTTTAAAATTAATAATTTTTTTTAAATTCTAAAAATTATTTTTAAATTTACAGTATTTAGAGAACAATTTTATATTAAGAAAATTAACTAATAATTAAAGCAGATAAGCATAGTTGTCCTTTTTCACTAAGTATTATTTAGTTTAAAATTATTACATTTATTACAATTTCATTTTGACACTGGTGGAAGTTATTGGAAAACAGGAAGTTTGGTTATTGGTTAATAGTTTTTATTCTGATGAAAATAACGATGATAGAAAAGATGTTAATTTCTAAATAAGATTTTTAATTCTAAAATTAGATGGGATAAGACACTGAAGTTGGAATGCACATCTATTTAAATATATCCTGCAGTCATACAATGTTTACACAAGTTCAGAATAAAATTCTTATTTTAAATAAAATTTATGAATCAGTTGTTTTCATATCAGTGCTATTAAATGACTGATTTTCCCTTCATCATGAAGAAAAACTTAAGATGAAGATGGAGAAAAATGAGTCCCACTCAGATTTTAAAGTAGACATTGCAACATACTACCAACATGAACTGCCTAATTTCAGTGGTAAACCAGACTGGAATTAGATGAGTGTTTAAATTATAATCAAACTAATGAAATTGAATAAATGTGGCTGATATATGTCCATTGACATCCTTATGCAGTTAAATGCAGCTTGTCAAGTTTTGAATCCTTTGGAAACTTTTCATTTTGATTGGACATTTTCTCATTGTATCAGTAGTTAGTAGTCTTATCTTCATTGGGCTTTTACAGATACATGTTCAGTTAGTGCTTGGTTTTACTTCTAGATATATATTTATAAAATACCGAGCAACCATGATATTGTTTGCCCACAAATAGATTTGAAAAAAAAAATATTTGTCAAATAATTTTTATTGGTCCAGTATGTGGGGATCACTTAATAATTGTACTAGACTTTTCCTAGGAGGTTTTACTAGCTGATTTTCAGTGAGAAAACAGAATCTATAAATTTCTTTGGTGCTTATACCCGTACATTGTCCATTCAGGGTGACATGCCAGAATATGAAGTGGTCCCCACATACTACAGTCGGCAGCCAAAAAATTTGGTGAGCAGCTGACAGTTCTTTTAATTATTTTAATTTGAATTATGAGTTTTTGCCAATCGCTTTTGTGTAAATTTGCACACTAATCTTGCTTTTGACTTAGCGACGCCTTGTCAGAATTATTTGACATGCCTCAACTTTAAGTCATTGACTGCAGAAATCTGTTTTATAAGTCCATTTTTTTAATATCTCTGGCATTCATGCTACTTCTGTAGTTATCTCTGCACACTTTTGAAGGAATAGCTCAAGATTGTGCATGACTATTTTGATGGTTATGTCTAGTTGCTGTTGTGGGTTCCATTACTGTTGGCAAATAATTTTTAACCAAAAAAATCTTTCAAGGTTAGATTATTTATACTTAGAAGAAAAACATTATCAGTGCACACTCTTATAAGATTTAGGATATAATTTTTTTTTTTAAATAGTAAAGCAAAATCAGTTAAAAAATATCTTGTTTCATTTATATATTTTTTTTTTGCTGTAAATATATTGAAAAATTCTAGGAATAGTGGTTTTAGATCTCATCCAAATTAATCAGAGTGGTTTTGGATCTCTTCCACATTTATCAGAAAATATAACAATGTACATTATCCAATAATTATATAGAGAGGGGAGTGGATTTCAAATTTTTAACATTAGGTCCTTCAAATTTGATGTTCCTGAATACTAGATAGGATAATAATTTATTACATTGTTGCTGATCTTAGTGATTATTTACTTGAAGTATTTTGTGACCTGAAATATGTTAATAAATGAAGTAGAAAATAGAAAACCCACCACATATTAGTGTGTCTTTCGTGATAAAAATATTACTTCATATTGCTTTGAATTTCTGTATATTTTAATATGTTCACTTTTTAACTTTTTTTTTTTTAAGGTATTGAGTCTACAACACAGATTTATGCTTTGTTTATCAAAACATAATGTGCTACACAGCTGTCACACCACATTTGAAAATTTTCACCCATTTGTTAGATATGTTCCTGCAAAATTTGACATTTGACAAAATTAGGCTGACCAAATAGTTGTCTTTAACATAATCAGCCATTCTTTTATGGTGTACATCAAAATAGAAGTTCATATTGCATGAAACTACCAATTCACTGAAATAATTACATTTTGCAATCCTGTGCGTATTCCCACATTTATAAACTACAAAATTATAATGCTGTATAATAAGCATATATTGGAGGGCTGTAGAGACATAAAACTCATACAAAATATTGTTCACATTTTAGTATTCAGTATTGTACGAAAAACTGTTGAAGACATTTTTTTACCATACCTGAGGTAACGTTTATGAAGGTATTTGTATATTTTGAAAAGTTGTTTAATTTGCGAGTATGTACTTATTGCTAATTTTAGCACTGCAAGAGAGAATTCAATGTACTGTTTTTTAAGATAGGATATGTCGTGAAAAAGCCTTTTAAAAAAAATTCTCCCTCATTTTGAGATTCAAGAAGTCTACAGAAAATCATGTGCAATATGAATATTTTCGTATAAAGTTTATGAATAAGATATATAATTTTGAGTAATATGTATTATTGATCAAATAACAACAAAGTCTCAGTTATTTAACTTTGAATAAATATGACTATTATATAATATATATATTATATAATAGGCATGCCTGTAGCTCAACAAAATTGGAAAACCTAGCTAAAGTCTCTCCCATGTGCTGAAAATGTGCAGTTCTGTCAGCCAACCCCTTCTCACTACATCCCTCCTCCCTCTCTAGCACCTACCTATCAAGTCATGCTTAGATTTCATAAAGTTACTCTGGTGAAATTTTTTAAACATAATTTGGAAGCAGCACCACATTTCTAATTTTCAACAAACTTAATGAATCAGTTGTTCCCTGCAATCACCTATTCACAATTCCAGTCCAGATACATTAAAAGTTGATTAAAATTAGATAAATATTTCTAAAACTGACAGTTTTTGTTGCCGGATGGATGTCAAATTATTGTTGGGTGTCAGATCATGAAAAAGATTTCTACATACCTTTCAACACAAATTTCCCAGAATGGAGTCTGACCACCATGTGCAATCTGTCATGTGTCTTGCTAGAAGTGGTAAAAAAGTAGAAATCATATTTCTTTTTTCTAAAATTCCAATCTGTCGTACTTTAGAATTGACATAAAATTTGCCAGAGGAATTCAAGTCCATAATTTTGTACATTAAAATAAGCTTCTACTATTTTGTTAAAACATTTGAGTATTTACAAAGACCAGAAGGAAATAGAACTAAATCAATGCTTATTTCCAGTGCAAATTCGTTTTTGCAACAAAGGACTTGAAGATTCTGATGGTCACATTACATCACGACTGGCATTCAACCGACCAAACTTTACTGACTGATTACGCTATTACTGATTATTATTTTTTAAACATCCTGACACTTTTCAGCACAAAGTTAATTATATGTCCTAAAGATGCAGATGGCTGTTGAGGTGATTGAGATTAAAGCCAATACTTGGCAAGAGCAATCACATGCCCGGGGTACAGGTGTCTCTTCTTTTATGGCCCAGTTTTGATAACATTTCAGATGTTTGTCATAAATATTTTTTAAACTGTCCGTATTATTTCCTGCAAATTTAATATGTTCATCCTTACTAACTCACTTTGCAAACAATCATTCAGTTTTATTTTCATCTAAAGAATGCGACTTTCAGTTGCTCCACCATGGCAGCTAGTCATATGAATAAAGATTTATTTTCTTGTTTTCAATCAGTTGTATATTTTTTCACATCTTTTGTGATTTTAAATGATTCCCCTCCTCACACTTCCAAAGTTCCTTGGGGAGGGGGTGGGAAGAGTGGGGTGTCGAAAAATTGAATATAAATTTTTAAAAAAATTGTTAACGCTTCTAGAATTGAAAGATAAGTGCCCAGAATTAAACAATAAAAGGTTTCCTATTTATTCATTTGTTCTTCATCAGTAGGCATCTAGCTTTGTATTGAACCATCATTTGTATTCATTGCTAGTATGGTGCATATTTCAAAATTATAGAACTCAAATCATTCTTCTTTCAGTAGCAGCAATTGTTTAAAAAAAAATATGGAACAGCTCACATTCCTTAATTAATTATTCATTTAATTATTTTGATATATTTGAACAAAACTTTCAGTTAAGACTGGAAATTTGGTCTGCTGATGCATTTGCTGTTGTGTACTTTATAATTCCAGAAGTTGTAGATATGGCAGTTGTCCTAAAAATGGTATAATGTTATAAGTTTTTTACAAAAGCAAATCATACAGAATAAAACAAAAAAGGAGATGTTACAATCACATTGATCTAGCAGCATATATTTACTGAGTTAGGCTGACATCATTTGCTTACAATCTCAAAATTATTGTATTATTTTATCCTGTAGAGAAATTGCACAGAATATTGGAGTGATATTTGTTTTTGAAAAGGCAAACACATGTTCTCTCTCACACACACAAATGTTAACAGTTAAAACTTGATCATTTCTTGTACCATATATTTATAACAAGCCAGGATTGTTTAAATTTGTTGGCTGAAGTAGTACAATAACCTCATTTGTTAGGTGTCTGTAAAATGCACTTTATTTGTTATTTCAATTCTAGCCAGTGGTTAATGATGTTATCCAATACATTTTAAACTTTCCCCCATTCAAATTACACATAATTTGCCTTTTAATTTTACTAGATGATAACTGATTATGCAAAACAGTAATGCAGTAGATGACAGCTTTACAGTTGGTTCAGGATATGATTAGATCAGCCATAATAAAAAAAGTTCCCTGTATGATAAGAAATGTACGGGGGTGATTGTTGCCACCCAAAACTGTATTATTGGTTTTAAATTACAGCATATTCCATGTTGTGATGGGGTTTCTGAAATGAAATGATATAAAGCAATCGCTCATTGTACATTTTTTAAAAAATAACTTTCAATCTGACAATCATCTTGAATATTTGTCATCTCGGACAAGACATTTTATTCTCAAACATATTTTTTTTAAAAGCAGCTTTCTTCTAGAACAGGGGTGCACAAACTATTGAGGCCAGAGGGCCAAATTTCCAATTGATAGTATGTGGAGGGCCGTAAGTCAGATTGCACATGGATGGCTCAGTAGAAAAAACAACAAAAAATAATAAAATAAAGTTCTCTGGGGGCTGCACAGAGCCCTGTTTCGGGCTGCATTTGGGTTGCAGTTTTTGCACCCGTGTTCTAGAGTGTGGATCATGTTGCTTCCCTTTTTAGACTATCCAATTAGTATGTATGCTTGGAGGGATTTTGAAAGTTTTCATGTGGCCTGTAGCAAGGTTTGTCTATGACCAAGTCTCTGGGGTTTGATTATGGGCCAGAAGCCCTGATAATTATGAATCATGCAGTGAATAAGAAAACCAGTATTTGGGTAAGGTGGGGGGGGGGGGAGAAAATTAATACTTGATTTTTTTATTTTAAAAAAAAAATTAAAATTTATGTAATAAAACTTTCTATTTTATTAATGTTGCAGGAAGGCCAGACGCAAATAATGAATCGCAAAGTGTTTATTGGGCGTTGCACAGAAGATATTAGTGCAGAAGATTTGCGCAACTACTTTTCTAACTTTGGCGAAGTTGTTGATGTCTTCATCCCGAAACCTTTCCGTGCATTTGCTTTTGTCACTTTCTCGGATCCTGAAATAGCACAATCTCTGTGTGGAGATGACCATATTATCAAAGGAACTTCAGTCCATGTCAGCAATGCAGCCCCTAAAAGTTTTGACAAGGCAGCTGGCAAGGCTGGTTTTGGTGGTGCGGCTGGACCAGGGTTTGGCAGCCAAGGTGGGTCCGTCCAGCGTGGGATTGGTCAGGGGAAGGGCAATGGAGGGGATGGGCCTTTGCCTAACAATCTAGGCATGAACCTCCTTAACTCTGCTATGCTTGCTGCAGCACAGGCTATGCTGTCTGGTCAGAGTGGGTGGGGAGCTCTAGGTATGCCAAATCAACAGGGTGGGAGCAATGAACAACAGAGCAATCAGTCTGCCTCGAATCCTGGATTTGGGGGTATAATGGGTAGTGGGGGCCAATCTTCAGGCGGGGGTGGTAGTTCTTGGTGGGGTTCAGACTCGAACACATCTTCTACTGGGCCATATGGAGGCTGGGGCACCCAAGGTGGAGGGCGCAGTGGAGGGTGGAACTAAAAGAATTTGATAAAGAGAGAAAAGGGTGTGGGTGGGTGACTGATTTCTACTGAGTTCCCCCATGCTGGCTGCAGGCTGAATGTGCGTGTGATTGGGGGAGCAAAGTAAGTTTATTTACACCCCATATTTTTTGTTTAATATAAACCTCTCCTTTTTTCACTTACCAAGTTAGTAAATTACATTAATTCAGTATGCTGGGAAATAAGCTACATGATGAAGAAAATAAGAGATGTTTTATGCAAAGTAGAAGTGAACGGGTCTGAGCGTGGCTGCCTGATCGCATCTGACTTGAGGCAAAGAAAAGTGCAATGCGTCTGTGAGATCATTCACCATTGGAAAAGACTGAAGATTGATTTGAGAGAACGAACTGACAGTTTGAGTGTTGAAAGCATTTGAGAGCTCAACATTGTATATTGTGTTGTGAAAGAAATGTTCACATTTTTTTTCTCCTATATGTCTGCACACAGTTATAAGGACAGAATTTGATGGAGATTTAATCAAATGGTTACTGCAGTTCATAGCACTTGTTCTCCATTATTCTAAATAATTAATAATTGAATTGTCAGTCTAGTTGTCCTTCAGTTACCAATTGTAATTTATTGTTCTTGAGATTTTTAGATTACCTTTACCTGTAGTATAGTAATTGAAATAGCTTGTTCTTTTTATGCAGTCTGATAAATTATATATTCATATTTATGTTTTGGGGTTTCCTCACATCACATGACTTTTAAAAATAATTGACAGAAAGTTGAAATTAGGTTTTTAAAAAAAACAGTCAAGTTCTGTCCTGGTTGCTTTTTACTATGTGTAGTATGATTGATTTATGATAATGGTTAGAGGAATGCAAGATTGTTTTGGGTTTTTTTATGTTTTGAAAAACATATATACTACTTTGCCATGTTTGTGGTTGGTTTGAGACATACAGAAAGTGGGGTGAAAGATTTTCTCCCTTTTCTTCTTTTGGAAGTGTGGTGGGGTTTTTTGAAATGCAATTCCCAAAGAAAGTTGTATAAACTGAATTCTGCATGTGTTTGGGAATATATTTTTGTGACTGCTATTATGATGCAGTATAAAAAAAGTTTACATTTCTGTCATTGGGAAAAAACTAAAATGTAAGGCTGTATCTTTATTTGTTGTAGTAAATATCCGGTATTTAAATTATTGCTGATTTAATTTTAGTTGAACATTATTAACTATTTTGGTCATTGTAGAAAACAGTTTAAAAAACAAAAGATGCTAAAGCAATGATCGTTAGTTCAAGCAAAAAAAAATTTTTTTAACTTGAAAAATCTTTTACCTTTAATTAAAACCATTATGAGAAGGGAGTCTTTATAACCAACCAGTTCATTTCTGTAACTAATTTTGCTGTTTAATTACTGTAAATATGGGCGGCATATGTATTTGGATGTTAAATGTTGTCAGTGAAAAGTGTGCAGTAAAGATGCCTGTATGTCTTACTTTGTAGACTTGTAATGAAATTTGATCTGAGTGAGCGCGAGTCTGTTGTTTTTTTAATATTTCATGTGAGGCAGCAAAATGTGTTTGAAAGGATGAATTGATGAATCTAAATTTAGTCATCTGAGTTTGCAGTGCTGGTGTGCATGGCAGAGTGATGGTGCACAGTTTACTTTTAATTCTGTAGTAGTGTGCTACTGTGCTTTTTTGGAGAAAAAAAAGAGGATCTGAGGGCATCAAATATCTCAATTTTAATGCAAGAATGGTTCCCACAAAGTTTATTAGTGCGTTCTTTGCCCCATACAAAAATCATTTCCTATTTGTTTTACAGATATTAATGATTAAAGGTAGAAAGGGCAGTTTGATCTGAAGTTAAACATTTCGCTTAAAAGTTAACAGAATGAATGCCTTTTCGTCTTGGCTCACAAAAGTTCATCTGCTGTTTTTCTCCCTGATTTTTGATAATTTGTGATAGATATCCTATTCACTTTTTTTTTTTTTATTAAGTCCACCAATTGGGGTGATTGACAATTTTCTTTTCATTCTGTAACATGGAATAACTTTTACTTGTGATGCCTACTGACAAGGTTGACTAGTACTATAGGGAAAGTGACACCTCAGACTGCCAGCAAGGCCCGAGGATGTGCTGACTGGTAAGTGTTGGTATGAGAGAAGAGCGGCTGAGAGTGCCAGGGAGTGACCGCCTTTACATTTGTCCAAATACTAAATGTCTGACCCATTGCAGGATTATAGCTACTAAAAAAGAATAAAACTTGTGTAAAAGATGGCCCTTAGTACTTTTAGATAAGTAATGACTGTCCATTGTAAGACATTAATTTAAGGTCTTTGAGTTTTAGTGCCTATATTAGCAATGGCAGTCTATTGCAAGACGTTATGGTCTTAGAGATTAACTGTTTCATTATTTGATATCACTGTGTTAACCATTAACTCACTGAAATATACAAAATAAAAATGTTTTTAATATTCATTAGCTTAATTCATTTTTGTAGACATAAGTATTCCATTACATTTATTCATGTAGGGTTTGTGTATAGTATTTTCACTAATTCTAACTAGGCGGTTTTAAGCCCTGGCTAGTGTTTCATGTTTTGATTTATTCCAGTATTCATCTTTATGTTCTTTCTTAAAATTGAAAGCACTTCATATTAAATAAAATTTTGTGCTGTAGAAAATAAGCACTTAATAAGCATTGAACTTGAATAGTCACTTTTTGCCTATAAATATAAATACATTATTAGGTGGTCTTTAAAGAAAATAGTTTATTGCAATACACAAAATTATAATCTTGTTAATCCTGACTTTTAACTCCAGACATGATGTAGACCACATGTAACAAACTTTCCCAGTTATGATGTAACAAAACTGCTATTTTTGGAAAGTCAGATTTTAATGAGGGTTGTCAAGTATATATGCGCACCATTAGAGCTGAAGTTTTGTTTCATGGATTATGGAAGACTACAAATGGGCATAGGGTTGCCACTATTGCTTAATGAAATAGACTCTTAGGTTGTTTTTTGTTTTTTTATATGAGCATTTTGGGTTTCCAAAATCATTCATATAAAAAGTTAAGTTGAAAATTTTTTTGTTTACTGCAGTTTCTATTGATTTTCCAGTAATTTCACCAAACCATACTTTAGAATGCTTGCCAAAGTCAAAAAATCTTTTTCTAGGCACTGAGCTTCTTGAAAATGCCACAAATCAATAGCGTTTACTATGCCAGGAATGGTTTTATATATGCTTTTGCGGTGGATGCTTATCTTCTGTTTTATATTCTTTTACTTCCTCTCTTATCTGTGGTCCATTTTTTTGATTACAGATATTGTTTGAGTTTCATACGTTATACTTGTCAGCTTTTGCAGATAATATAACTACTAAATTATATGTAATTTGCAAATCTGTACTATTTCCTTTTATCATGTTTTGCATTGCTCATAATAAAATTATTTAAATGTCCCTCATTAGCATGAAGACAGGTAGGATAAATCTTTGAAAGGTAAACAAATTATGTTTATTTGAAAGCACTGTTTCGGGGTTTTTTTTTGCAGTTCAGCAGGAAAATTGTTGTTTTAGAAAGTTTTTAAAACTGTTTAAATTGACACAAGCTGGTTTAGTTCCAACATCAACATTAGCTTATCCATTTGTTACGTTAGTTGGCCATTACTTGTTAAATTTGACTTTGAAATCTAGCTCTTTCTCATACTACGATGTATAGAGTAGATATTGAGCCAAAATTAATAGTGTGTTTTCTTGCCAACAGGCAGCCACATCACGGCCCTAGGTCAGCAGTCCCAGACTCAATACACCTATGACCCTGCTGCTTTTGACCAGTCTGCATATGCCACCCCAACTCCAGGCTATGGTTATGTATTGCCCTCGAGCTCCAGCAATCAATCTCAGGGCAGTGCATATGACCAGTCTGAGTATTCTTACACTCGATCAGCTTATGAAACTCCACAAGCCAGTTACAGTAACGGCGGGCAGTATGGTGGTGCTGGACAGGGCAGCAGCTATAGTCAGAGTGGCTATGGGCAACAAGCTACTTACGGGGATGGAACCAGTCAAGGGGGCTATTACACCTATTGAGATGAGGCATCAGTTGGGGATGGCTGAAGCAACTGGGAATGCAGCTGCACTTTGTGGAATTACTAGGAAAATGCAGCGAATGTTGGAGAGACTGGAGCTGAATGGGAGAGAGACTGGAAGGCTATAGATGTGAAAGCAGTGGAAACTACACTTAATAACAGAGCGACTGGAAGAACGGCTGCATGGAATAGCCGAGCGACTGGAAGAAAGACTGCATGGAGTAACCGAGCGACTGGGAGAAAGACTGCATGGAATAACAGAGCGACTGGGAGAAAGACTGGTGAATGGTGGGGAGACTGCAGAATTAAAGGAAGTGTCATGGAGAGACCTGCACAGACCTTGAAACATAAGGATGGGTGGGTGTACTGTTGAGCGATTGGGGGAGACTGCATTGAATGGCTTAACACATTGGATTCATGGCATTTGGAGTTTTGAGTGGAATGCAGATTAATATCAAAGCAGAAGAGTATTAATAATAACAGTTGTACGAATCTAGAGAGATAGCTGCTGGAGTGACTGTGAGAACGACTGATCATCCAAGTGGTTTTAGAGCATCTTGAAGTGAGATTGCAACTAAATAAACTTTACAGCTTTCAGCTGCCAACTAGGAGAGTGTGCTGGAGCAGAAAGCTAATTGAAGAGACTTGTGAGTGAAAATAGACCTATGTCAGCTCATCAGTCACGTCTGCATGAAGTATGAAATGACAAGTGTGATTGTCAGAATAGTGAAAGTTGGTGTATACATGTAATGACGTCACTTGTATGCAAGCAGAGTACAAACGCTTCAGCTTGGGTGAGACTGCAGGAGGCTGATGTGCAACTTTAGAATGTGACTGGTAGTCTGCTATTATGTGTATATATTTATATTTACACATTTGTGTATACAACTCTAGTTGTATTTTTAAATTGTGGTTTTATTTTTCTAATTGCAGGTTGGTATGGACTTGCAGGACTATACTTTTCTATGTTGGTTTCATTTTTTTTTAAAATGCTAAAAGCAAATCCAGTGTCAGCATTTTACTAAACACAATATGCATGTGCATTTAATACTTGCAAAGCATATTCATACGTCACGTCTTTTCATTTAGATTTATTTTCATGTGGTTTAAATCCAAGACCTGGATTTAGAAAAGTAGCTGTCTCCATAACCTGATGAGTTCTTGTTTTAATTCCTGACAAAGTGTGGAATTGGGGGTTGTAATCTAGCATTGTTAACATTTTTGCCAAGACTGCTAATGTATTCATATTACAAGACAATAGGAGGTTTGCAAGTTAAGATCAGAAGTGGCTCGATTCATACTTTAGAAGACACTGCAGACAGGTCAAGCACAAAACAGGTCTGCACAAGATTTCTGAAACCTCAAAACTGGAGTTGGTAAGTACTCCTGAATGGAAGGAAGGAAGACCGTATGGAAGCTTGGGTTGGGGGTTGGTTTTTTTCCCCCTACCAAAGAGGAAGATAGCTCAGAGAATAGATACAAATTTTATTTTATGGTAATTTATGTTTTTTTAAATCATTATTTTCCACATTTCATGTATTGTTTCGCTCTTCCCATCCCAGTTTTACTTGGATTGTAAATTATTGTGAATTGAATAAATATATACATATGATGTATTAAAACACATCCATGTTTCCCATGCCTGCCTGTCTGTCCTGGGCTAATTGTGGTTCTTTGATTACTGGTTTGTCTGAATTGTTAGATCATCCTTTTTGTTATTTTTATTTTAAAATTTCTTATTTGGTTTGTGAAAATGTCTGCAGATATTTTTTTTAATGATACACTAAATGCTAAGAATTTTCATAGGTCGTCGACTCTGCATTGTAAAACCTCATGTAAGATGTATACAAATAAAGTTCAAAGGGTTGAGCTGAAATTGTGTAAATAAATAGATGAAATTAGAAAAACGTTTTAGTAATGAACATATACCAAACAGTTATTAAACCAGCCATTTACACACATCTTAATGTAGCAAGTAATATCCTACCATAAATCTTTTAAAAGAAATTTGTAATGTGTTGATTTTAATTTCTCTTAAATTTCATTTTTGAAATAAATTACTCATAATTTTATATGTTTTGTTTTGAATGGTGGTGCCATTTGTGCACCCTTTATAGTTGTTTATTAAGTTGGTTAACTATCCAATTCAAGTGGATGGTTTTGAAATAGATTTTCCATGATAAATGTTTATTTGCTTCGAACATTCAGTGTCCTATTCTTTTTATCCTTTCTCACACTTCCTTCAACTATTCCCACAAATAATTATTTTTCTTAATACTATCAATTGCATTACATTTTCTTTTCATATTGATATTACCTGTGCAAATTGTTGGTTTTTAGATGTCTTAGAATTTAGCTTGGACAAATTTAACTTAAGACTTGGACAAAAATAAATCTGAATTTATCATCGGTACTTGTAGTATAAGTTCTGTATTTAAAGGAAACGCAGATCATTAATTTAAAATGTAAATGTTTCTGTCTTTTTTCTAATTTTACAAAACATGTTTGCTGTACTAAATTTACACATTTTTAAGTCTACTATTTGTCTTGAGAAAAATTAGTGTACGAGCTAACATAATGATTAAAATAACAAAAACTGTTTATACAAGAAAAGCGTAACATGATGAATTGGTGAACAGATCTGTCGCAAGTAAATCTGAGTAGCAGTAAAACCAAATTATGTGTGCAGGCGCTAGCTATAGGATGAAACAAGGGTTGTCAATTTAGTAGTAGTTGTGCCTAGATGGAGAAGTAAACATTAAGTACGTGCAGTTTACACTTGTAAATGGATCCTATTTATGCACATACTGCTTTCATACATGTTTTATATTTTATAGAAGTACCTTTTTACTGCATTTGAAATGCGAGATGAGATATATTCCAGGGAAAAACACTTGTAAATGACAGATGAAAATCAACAGTTTTACTACCAGGAGGTGGTCAGAAACATTGGAATTTGGTATAGTTTTTATAAAATCTTTAAAACTAGTAAAATCTCAAAGCATACTTAGAAAAAATGTAAAACAAAAATAAAGTAAATTTTACTTTCAAAGGTTTAAAGCTTTATGGTTTTTAGCCTTCTATTCATATAAATGAAATGTCAGTTAACAAGTGTTCTTACTAGTATACAAGTGTGAAATGTGAAGACGAAAGTAATTCTTTTGAGCTGCCACATCTTCAAAACTTTGGTAGTAGTCGTACATCCCCGTGGTTAAAATACTCAAGAGTATGATTTTGCAGTATTCTCCACAAAAAACTCCAATGTTGTTTTAGAGTGTGACCTGTTTCAGTAGTTTGTGGCTGGTCCGTGATCTGCAGACATGCTTATTTGTTATATGAGTATGACGGAAATAAGATCAGTAATCTGTGGTCAAGAAGTACATTATGAAGTCATGGTTACATTTATCTCCTAACGACTACAAGTTGCGCTGGAAAAATATATAGTTGACACCAACATTTGTAAAAGGTCACTGCCCATGACCATACGTCGTGCCGTTCAAAATGAATGTAAGACTCATTTTTAATTCCATGTATTATAATAGGAACCTTAAAGAGTATGTAGTATTGTTTTCTTAAAACCCTTCTAATTTTTTTTAAATATTAAACTCTGTAACCAATTAAAAGCAGACAAACTAACTGCATTAAGAAAAAATATCTGCGCCTGTAAAAGTTTAAAGAAACCAGCTATTTGGTCGTTTTTGTTACAGCTCAAAAACACGCAAACCTCATGATCATGAAATTCTAAATATAGATTTTAGACCTCATGCATGACGTCAAATAAGAGTGATAAAGCTGAAGGAATCTTTGCTTCATTGTTTGTGTTATTTCTTTAGAGTGGTTTTCATTTTTCAACGTATATATTTCATAATTACTTTCCTGAAGATACAATATTTGTAGCAAATTGACAGCAGAGCTAGGTCGATAAATAAAATAAATGGCTTGTATGATGAAATGCTTGAAGCCTCCTGCCTTGTGAGTGAAGTTTTGGGAATGTACAACTTTTAAAAAGCTTAAACTAAAAACCATTATATTTATAAGGTCTGTAACTTGAAGATAATCAAGATCTACACAAGAATAATCAAAAGGGTCAGTTTGCCTCAAAGCTTTTCCAGCAACACTGATGAAATACACTTAAAAACTAACGCATATACACAGATAAAATATTTACATATTATACTTTTAAACTGGCTATGTGCAGCAATGAAAAATAATGAATTTAAGTTTTTGCATATTTAGACAGTTCATGGTGTCTATTTTCAGTATGTATAGAAAAGCGCGACAATAACATCAGACTATTTTTTCGGGGGGGGGTTGACATTGAGTCACCCCCGAACTATGTTCCATATAAGGTGAGCATGACTTTTCAACTCTGCAATAGTGTTTCTGGTTGCTTAAAATGTGTCACATGACTACAGTTGCTCTGTAATGGCGTCTGTTTACAATTTTAAATTCGATAGCGTAGGCTGGAAAAAAATGTTCATGTTTTAAAATCGATGCTTGAATCCGTGTATAAAAGCAAGCAATCAGAAAAAAAGCAGATAACAATTGCAAAGAAGAATAAGTAAAGTTGAAATATCGATGCGCTGCCGAATGACATTCACAGTTCACATTACTAGTTCAGTTTCTAGTTACAGATTTATATTGAGAGGAATCTGAAAAATTCTAAAGGGTCTTACTGTATATGCAAATATTTTTTGTTCAACATGTGAAGAAACTCGATGGCACTGGTAGGTACTTAGAAAAAGGCAAAAGTGGTGACAAAGGGACAATAATGAATAGGCTGTTTTTTCTGCTGCTTGGACTAATCAACATCTCAATAATTGTGACAGAAACTTCTCTGGTATTTTTTTTCTAGTTTGTGTGTAAAATATGAATATTTCTTGTAATATTTTATGGATTTAATTATTTTTGCAAAAACTATAAAGTCATATTGAAAACTTGGAGAACAATTATTGTGGACTCGATTTTGACATCCTCTTTGGTGATTTATTCAAATTAGAAATAATAATCTTATCAAAGCACAAGTGACTTCCATTTTACATTCTCTGTCTAGTTTTTATTTTGAGAAAACTACATTGGACATTACATTGTCAAATAGTATACATCTTATAGCATAATCACACAATAATACTTGTGTTATTTTGGAGACAAGAGTGAAAACATTCTAATAGAATTTCACAGAAAAAATGTTTTTTTTTAAAAATAAGACCTGGCATGCTGGAGGTTGAATAAGAGCCTCACCATGAAAACTGGTCTAGACTCATGTTGTTTTTATCAACCTACACTTGCGCACCACAAAGTTTCAGGTCATCATGACAAATAATCCATATCTCACTCAATTTATTAAAAAAAATCGGGGCCCATTATCTGAAACCCATCTATCAGAGACTTACTGATTCCCAACTCAGTAGATGAGTTGCAGGCAGAACAAAATTCATGAATGAATGCTTGCATAACCTGATCTGATCATGCTGTACCAAAGATAAATTTGCATCATGGAGATGAGTTCATTTCGCTACAATAAAAAAATGCAGTTAGGGAATTTAACTTTGGTTCTGCTTCTGCAAAAAAATGCTGTGACTTTTTATGGCTTTACCATTGGTGTCAGTGCGGAGAGACGGGAGCTGCAAGAAGGCAGAAAAGAGTGAAAAACAGCTCTAAATTTAAAAAAGGACAGAATAAGCGACGCAGTATTTTAAAGAGTGCAAAACTGAGGCAGCAAGATTAGCTAACTCTGCTTGAAGGGGGACCTGCATATGCTACATGAGACTTAAGAAGCTTTTCTGGGTTGTGGCATTGTGCTGTTTGCTAAGCTGAAAATCAATTGAAAATTGTTGAAATTTTTATTTTTTTGTTTTTAACATTGTATCAGATATTAGAGACAAGATTTTTTTTAAAACCTGTAAAGGTAGACAAAAGGAAATTTAGATATATTGATTATATTCTCTTTGCCAAGAAAGTTGGGAGATTGCAAATAATATTAAAAACAATATTTTGCCAAAATATAAAAGTATAATTGTTTAGAAGAAAAACTTTGATCACCCTGTAGATACAAATTATAATCATAATATGAACATGGTTCACTAGCTTCTTTTTGCACATACATATGCAATTAATCATATAGGTGGTAATAGAAAATTCAGTTTAATAATGAACTAGAATTCCAATTATACCAAATAGAACTGATTTCAGTCAGCTGGGAGAAAAGTGCTTTAAGATCGCCAGCACATCTTTTGAATGTAAAAGAATAAATGAAACACGAGGTTGAATGTGTCTCTGATGATTAAAAGAGAAAGGAAATAAAACTGGTATTAGCAGATGGTGAAAAGGGAACTTTTGCTGGCAGGTCCTATCTCTACACCAATGGTCATTTGCCCGAATCTTCAACGACATCGTACAGTTCATTATTGATTTTTTTTTTTTTTTTTAAAGCCAAAATGCAGAGTTATAGCATGGTAAATAAAGACTTAATAAGATAATAGTTACATTTAGCTAAAAGTTTAGCTCAGTAAATTTTGTGACCCAAGTAGTCTATCTTAATAGGTAAGTTGATAAAAATTACAAGGAGTTAAATGGCACATTTGTGAAGTTTAGCTCATAAATTTGAACCCAAAGAACCAGTGAATAAACTTTGTTGTTAAACCTTCAAAGATTTAGCTTGGTTAAAGTGTCAAACAAGTCTAGCATGCATAGTATCGTGGCAATCTCTGTAGCATATGAAAATCTGTCGGAAATGGTCTTCCCCACAGTAGTTGGAATTTTGAACACATTACAAAACAGCTACCCACTTGGATGTTACGGAAATGCGATGCGATTATAAAATTTAGCTGCTAAATTGAATATTATGGGAGTATGCTTCTGCAGTAAGAAAATGCAAAGCAGTTCCAGAAATTATATATAGGATTTTGAAGTGGCAATCTAGTTGCAGGAAAGTGTGAGGGGTCTTATTTTTATCTGGGAGTTAACGTTGAGGATAAAATCCCATTAAAAACTTAACTGCTGAAACTGTAATCTCGAGTTAAAGGTACTATGCAGTAATAGAAGTCACCTTTAAAAAAACTGCATTTGGTACCCGTCTTCCTATTCATCAGAGCCCATTTTAGTAAATCGTAGTTCACAAAACAAACCCCACCCCTTGGCAAAGCTACCGAATCGCTACTAATGAAGGGAGACGAGTTCCGAACAGATGTCACAACATGTACACAAATTCAAATTCATACTTGAGATGGAAGCTTGCAAATGTGATTCAATCCAAGAAGAAATAAACAATTAGAGCAATAAGGCTAATGTTTTCCAAAGAAAAAAGGATTCGTTAATATTTGCTGATTTTCTGGTCTCAAAATCACTCTCAACCATTCTTTTACCTGCGGTTTTTTTTTTGTTTTTTTTTTAGACTACCCTATTTGGAGTTCTATGCCAGCAAATGACTAAACACTCCAGATGACCCTCTCCGGTTATATTGAAGAATGTAGCACACTGAAATTCCGTCCTATAAGTACAATGGCACCTCTAAAGTCAGAAACTAAACCAAATTATATAGGCCACAAAATATCCTCAAGATACAGATGACGTTTATAAAGCACAAAAATATTGATAAGCAAAAGTGGTTGAAATTATTTCTTGTTAACCAACATTTATATACAAACTCTGTGTATAATTCTGGCACAAACTGGCTATTTACCTTTCTCGCTATCCATTTGTACATAAATTAGGATTAATAGTTAAATTTATTAAAATCCTACTCCCCAGCGCAAAATTAGACCAGACTGGATGCACGTTTCCAAATTCAGTCTGGTTTAATTTATTATGAACATAAATATAGTCCAATGCTTATTATAAATTAAACCAGTAGCAGTATAGTTAAGACACCTTGACAGTGTATTCTGAAATAATGGTGGTGGTTTTTCTTTTAATTATCCACAAAAATTGAACCGTAAATCTGAAGTTGATCTATTTATGAATTGTTGGTCTTTAGGACTGCTTTAGTAGGCTTATGAAGTGCTGTGTAGAGATAACCGCGTGTTTGTAATTTTTAAATAGAGTGTAAATATATTTTTAAAAAGATGTAATTAGTCAAAATTACCTTTACTATTTTATTATAAAGGTTGTAAAGGAAGCCGTTTGAAAGCACGGCGACAGTTGAGGTAGGGTGGGGCGATCATAATGTATTCACGCCTAGTAGAAATATATCTGAGCCCAGTTCAAAATTTTATATAATTTTGAATGACATTATTTAATTGTTTATCCCAACGAAGGATATCAAATTCTAGTCATGAGGAAAATAAACATTCAATTCGATAATTGGTATTCTATATTTATGATGCTATTTCCAGTTACTGACGTGTACCTTTTCCAATCAACTTCCTACATAAAGAAATAGTATTTCCCGGAAAAGGGAGACTACTGGTAGAGATTTGGATTTATTGATTGTTCAGAATGAGTCTATAGTACTGCGAAGATATTGGGGTTAAAAAAGAAAAAGGTATATTGTGCCAAAGAGAAGTTTATTTTCTTGAGCAAAAGAAATAATTTATAATATTGAGCACATATGAAGATGTATTAATAATACCTCTACTATTCTTGTTGGCACTAAAGGATGAACAAAGAAGAGATAAAAAAAAGAATTTCAATCTTAGAAGTAGCTTATCTAATAAAAATTAGATTTGTATCTGTGACGTCTGGTGGACCGAGTTATCACGATAAATGGTAGTTAATGTGAATGCACTCGTCATTGCATTAAAATTACCGGGCAGAGACCATATAAACTGGATTGGACTGCAAAATAACTATTAATGATGGGTTGATTATGAGACAGACAATAGTCTTTGCTTTGAACCCCCAGCCTCCCAACAATCCTGGTTATTTAGAAGTTAGAACGTGAATAAAATGAGTTACTCTGTGGTTCTAGTAGCAAACTATTAATGAAAGAAGATTAGCTATAAGTACGATTCTGATGGGAACTGTAATTATTTTATATTATTTATTTTCTACTAATCATTAATGAGATAACCAGTGTTTATCTCGGGCATATGACTTGAAATTCATTGAATTTTGGGGAATCTCGGTACCATTGACGGCAGCAAAGTTGTTGACTTATCTCTGTTCAGTGGAGATCAGGCCTCCCTTTCGTCTCTGAGATGGGCTGGATGTAGATGCAGCATACAAAACGGCTGCTGATACTCTTGGCACTGTGTTCTTGGTGTATACGCTGATGTGCAGGCTGTAGCAGTTGTCACAGCTGCCGTCCGAGGGAAATGGGTAACTTTTAACGAGTTCGCTCTAGCCACAACATTATTACAGGTAAATCCCTCTCTCAGATGCAACAACATACACAATAACTGCTAGTTAAAATGCATGGTTACTCAGAAGGGATTACTTGAAAGGACGCTCTTCTCGGTCATTATACAAATTAATTGTACAGTATTTAATCACAACAATGTTAGTATTGTTAAAAGAACCTACATTTATATACGGTCAATAAGTTAATTGGTTTATTACATAAATCACAATAAAAACCAGTAGTAAATACTGATGTGACAACTGTTGGAATAAAAAGTACCTTGAAATACTAAGAACGAAACAATTGTTTTAAATATAATTTGTAATTCTTGCACTGCATTAGTGAAGAAGATTCACCTTAATTATGGCGGATGCTAGGCTTACTTTGGCAGGTTTATCATTTAACTAAGGGAGTCATTCAACGTCTGTTCTGGGATGATGGAAAATGTCTATCGGGTTTGATGTAAGCACTGTTCTTGTATTCACTTATCTGGAAGGTCGGAAATGATTTACTCCTAAAACCATAGTTTTTCAACTCCCCAAAAGTGTATAGAATTAGAAGTAGATGGGGTCCTTTAGAACAGAATTAAACGACTCCTAAACTACTATACACAGGCAACAAGAACAATCTCACTGATAAAGATACACATAGAAATGGTAACTGGACTTAGTCTCTAAAAGTAAACATTGTAAGCAGGTGTTTAGGCTAATAGTGATATCAACATGTGTCAAATTAACAAACATATGTTTAGGCTACTAGTGATATCAACATTTGTCAAATTAACAAAGCATATGTTTAGGCTACTAGTGATATCAACATGTGTCAAATTAACAAGCATATGTTTAGGCTACTAGTGATATCAACATGTGTCAAATTAACAAGCATATTTTTAGGCTAATAGTGATATCAACATGTGTCATATTGACAAATAATTATATGTTTAGGCTACTAATGATATCAATATGTGTCAAATTAATAAGCATATGTTTAGGCTAATAGTAATATGAACATGCTCAGCAGTAAGATTTAATGACTAAAAAATCTAAGCCAAATAATAAAGTCTTTTGATTATAATATACATCGAAACAAATTATTGTGCTGGGATTTAATTTTCGAAGAAAGTAAAGAGAATGATCATATTTCTTGCACATTATACTGAAGGTAAGAACATATAAATTTGAATATAAATATATGAATAACTGTGAAAAGTGATACCTATTAATAGTATATAATAATTATAAATAGCTGTGACGGCGTTTCTCAACCGGTGTGCCATAAAGGGTCTGCAGGCGTGCCGCGGGAGTTTGGGGAAAAGTCGAACAGAATATTTTAATTTTTTTTTTTAAAGTCCATGGTCATCATTAACATAGTGATTAGAATTTTAGATATTGAACTTACAAACACAATCTAAATCTCTCCTTAAAAAAATTAACGGTGTGCCTCGGCAACTTTAGCACCCACTTCAATGAGCCGTGAATTAAAAAAAAGGTTAAAAATCGCCGTTGTGACCCCATTTATTTCTAATCATGACATAATAAATATGGATGTCTTACTTTACAATCATGTGTTAATAAAATGTATTGCATTAATTCACTAAACAGTAAAGACTAGGCGTCAGTGGAAATTAGATTTAGAATTTACCAAATCCAGGTGTACATAGGACTTCACTGAATTGGGATTTTCCAGTACACTCCTTTTTAAAAAATCTGTAATTCCAATGCTTCATGATCATGACTTAAGAAATGTTCAGTAAAACATATCTACAAAGAAATATTAAACAAGTTCTTTTATGAAATGCCTCCTGCCCAACCCAACACATCTGTCTATTCAGTTACAAGACGCATTGCTTTGAGGGGGAAAAAACTAGTTAAGTGAAATAAATGTACACACAAGATTGACAGATAGGCCTCGCTCTGTTGCCTTTCACTGAAGACCGACAGGTAGGCCTCGCTATTGACTGAAAGATTGACAGGTAAGTGTCGCTCTATTCACTGAAGACAGACAGGTAGGCCTCGCTATTGACTGAAAGATTGACAGGTAAGTGTCGCTCTATTGTATTCACTGAAGAACGACAGGTAGGCCTTGCTATATTGATACGTAGGCCTCGCTGTATGCTATTCACGGAAGATTGACAGGTAGGCCTTGCTATATTGATACGTAGGCCTCGCTGTATGCTATTCACGGAAGATTGACAGGTAGGCCTTTCTCTTCACTTAAGACTGACAGGCAGCTATTCTCTGAAGATTGACAGTAAGGCCAAGCTTTATTGCAGTTCACTGATGATTGATAGGTAGATCTCACTCTATTGCCATTCACGGAAGATTGACAGGCAGGCTGTTCTAATAACTTAAGATTGACATTAAGGCCAAGCTCTATTGCAATTCACTGATGATTGATAGGTAGATCTCACTCTATTGCCATACTGGGAGAGTAGTTACGGAAGTGTCATTTACCAAACAAATAAAGACGATATTGCTTTATAATTTAAATTTTACAATGGATTGTAAAGTCAGTGGTCAATAATAAAGTTAATTTTAATGTCATTGGTCAATAATAAAGTTTATTGTAATGTCAATGTGCAATAATAAAGTTGATTGTAATGTCAATGTGCAATAATAAAGTTAATTGTAATGTCAATATGCAATAATAAAGTTGATTTTAATGTCAAAGGGCAATATTAAACATGGATTGTGTTGTCAGTGGACAATAAGAATGTGGATTTTGACGCCAATTGGCATTAAGAATATGGATTTCTGCTTCTCCAGCACTTCTAGCATATCCAGAATGCATAGTTTGTGTCGATGCATTCGGAACGAACAACAGCAATAAAATATATTTGACCTATTCCAACAACAAAAAAATCTACTCATTTACATTGTTGTGTTTTATCTCGTTGGTGTAAAGGTCACGAGTTCAAGAAGAAAGACACAAATTTACACTTTTGCAAAAATGGCAGCGGAAGACCACTTTGCAGAACATCATGTATGCACGTTTGTAAATGTCTGCTAGGACTAAATTGCTAAAACCACTTTTGTACAACTGAGTTGATGAGAACAGCCGCGTGTCCAACTTTTTCAATGGAACGGTTGACAGCAATATATCTTTCAGGTGTCTGACGTATTTGCTATCGTAAAAGATGATAGAAGATTGAGTCGAAATTTTATATCATATCTCTACACCTCGTGCTTGATCATATTCAGGTCACATGACACGATAAGACGAAGTCAGGGGAGATAGCAGCTCCTTTATAAATCCTTGATAAGTAACTAGGTGCTCCATTTTTTTATCGTCTGCTTAACCCACGACTACTGCCGTAAGTACAACTGATCTCAATAAGTGCACTTTAAATATTTAAGAATTTTTCTGAATAAAGGGAAGAACGAAAAAGCAAGGAAAAAGCATGGATATTTATTCATTGATATCCTGGAGCTAAAATTTAAGTAACTAACTTGTAGCGGGTATCAGTAAGAAAATAGGTGGATTATAATTCATGTAATTAAAATAACAGGATTAAAATATTTTTTGAAAATTAATTGTTCAGTAATTAATATAGGAATGATTTTTGAAAACAGAGAAATTATTTTGTCTAAAATGAATACAGGAAAATATATAAATGTTATTAGAAAAGAATATGTTGTTCACAGCTACACTATAATATGTGGTCATTATTGAGCAAAAATATAAATATTATTAGCAAACCATATGAGGTTCACAGCTATACTATAATTTGTAGTCATTATTGAGCAAAAATATAAATATTATTAGCAAACCATATGAGGTTCACAGCTATACTATAATTTGTAGTCATTATTGAGCAAAAATATAAATATTATTAGCAAACCATATGAGGTTCACAGCTATACTATAATTTGTAGTCATTATTAAGCAAAATATAAATATTATTAGCAAACCATATGAGGTTCACAGCTATACTATAATTTGTAGTCATTATTAAGCAAAATATAAATATTATTAGCAAACCATATGAGGTTCACAGCTATACTATAATTTGTAGTCATTATTAAGCAAAATATAAATATTATTAGCAAACCATATGAGGTTCACAGCTATACTATAATTTGTAGTCATTATTGAGCAAAATATAAATATTATCAGCAAATCATATGTGGTTGACAGTTACGCTATAATACGTAGTCAATATTGAGCAAAAATATGCCTTGATTTTTAAATCGTGGTAGTGGCTGACTGAATACTTCTCCTTGGAAGTCTCCAATAAAATAATTGAAAAATATACAAAGTGCTAGTGCAAGAAAGTAATTTATAATTTAGGTTAGCAATATAAGCAAATGCAAGACGCAAAAATCGAAAGAACTATGTTCGTATTTTTCTCTCTTGGCTACAATAGAAATCAAGCTTTTCTTTCTCCCACTTCGTCAAAGTAAACTGATATAACATTCATCCCTGTCCATGAAAACAACATAGCAGACTGGTAGTTTACTTGTCCCTGTTCATGCAAACAACATAGCAGACTGGTAGTTTACTTGTCCCTGTTCATGCAAACAACATAGCAGACTGGTAGTTTACTTGTCCCTGTTCATGCAAACAACATAGCAGACTGGTAGTTTACTTGTCCCTGCTGATGCAAACAACATAGCAGACTGGTAGTTTATTTGTCTCCGTTCATGCAAACAATATTGTAGACTGATAGTATACTTTATAGAATATAGAGGTCTCCATGGAAACATTTGTAGACTCAAAAGAGAAAATATCACTAGAAACCTTCATGGAAACAAGACAAGCTGATAAACAAAAGAAAGAAGTACTTCAGGAATTATTACGGAAAATGGCGGTATGCTTTTCCTAAAATACGTTTAGTAGGCCTACAGTGTATTGATAAGCCTACAGAGAGGGAATTGGTCCAAATGGAAAATACTTTTAGTAGGTCTACATAATGTGTATTGGTAGACTCTACAGAAAGCGTATAGGCCTGTAGAGA
Organism: Sinotaia quadrata; assembly: GCA_028829895.1. NCBI lineage: Eukaryota > Metazoa > Mollusca > Gastropoda > Architaenioglossa > Viviparidae > Sinotaia > Sinotaia quadrata. The sequence goes on along the minus strand of CM054181.1, from coordinate 76,187,642 downwards.
GTGTATTGATCCAAATAGAAAATGCTTTTAGTAGTCCTAAAGAAAGTGTATTGGTAGGCCTACAGAAAGCGTATTTGTCCAAATAGAAAATACTTTTAGTAGGCCTACAGAAACTGTATTGGTCCAAATAGAAATACTTTTAGTAGACCTACAGAACTGTATTGGTCCAAATAGAAATAATTTTAGTAGGCCTACAGAAACTGTATTGGTAAAGCTAGAGAAGGTGTTTTGGTAGGCCTACAGAAAGTGTATTGGTAAGCCTACAAAATGTGTATTGTCCAAATAGAAAATGCTTTTAGTATGCCTACAGAAAGCGTATTGGTAGGCCTACAGAAAGCTTATTGGTTCAATAGAAAATACTTTTAGTAGGCCCAAAGAAGGTGTATTGATAGGCCTACAAAATGGTAAGCCCAGAGAAAGTCTATTGGTAGGCCTACAAAAAGTATATTGGTCCAAATAGAATATGCGCACGCTTATATATACAAATAAAATTCTATCTGGAAAATATTTCGGTTTAGTAGAAATAGACCGATTATAAAATATATAGGACTATTTCATGGAGAGCTGTGGTAAGGGGGAAAAATTCTCAACTCGACAGTTGTAAACTGTGTAATTATTATAAAATATGTAAAGCAGTGTCATGTTATAAGGTTGTATTCGAAGAGAGAAAACGCCTTATCATGTATCCCAACTATTGCAATAATAACTTGATTAGATATTTTAATATCTGTAGAGCTTTTCGAAATATATATCATATGAGTATAGCTTATCACATGAATGCAAAACCTAGTATTACGACAAGTGTGTCATAAGTCATAAGTGTCAGAATTGTGTAGAACACACACATATATCTGTAACAAAACGTATAGAGCGCTAAGATATATATCCATAATAAAAACGTGTAGAACACTCACACATATATCTATAACAAAACGTGTAGAGCACATACACACATATATCTATAACAAAACGTGTAGAGCACATACACACATATATCTATAACAAAACGTGTAGAACACTCACACATATATCTATAACAAAACGTGTAGAACACTCACACATAAATCTAAAACAAAACGTGTAGAGCACATACACACATATATCTATAACAAAACGTGTAGAACACTCACACATATATCTATAATAAAATGTGTAGAATACTCACACATATACCTAAACAAAATGTGTAAAGAGTATCAAAATGTATAGGTCTATAACAAAACGGGTAAACAGTATAAAAATGTAAAGACCTACAACAACATTTGTAAACAGTATAAAAATATAAAGATCTATAATAAAATATGTAAACAGTATCATAATGTAAAAATCTATAATAAAATGTGTAAACAGTATCAAAATGTAAATAACTACAACCAAATGTGTAAACAGTATCGAAATATAAAAATCTATAATAAAATGTGTAAACAGTATAAAAATGTAAAGACCTACAACCAAATTTGTAAACAGTATAAAAATGTAAAGATCTATAATAAAATATGTAATCAGTATCAAAATGTAATGACCAATAACAAAATGTAAAAATCTATAGTATAATATGTGTAAACAGTATCAAAATGTATAGACCTACAACAAAATATGTAAACAGTATCAAATGTAAAGAATTACAACAAAACGTGTAAACAGTATCAAAATGTAAAGAATTACAACAAAATATGTAAACAGTTTCGAAAATGTAAAGATCTAAATAAAATGTGTAAACATTATCACAATATAAAAATCTATAACAAAATGTCTAAACAGTATCGAAATGTTTAAGTTCAGTGACCAGGTATCTTCAGTATTAGTTATTTCATCCGAGTTAACTAAACTGTTATCGATTTAGTCAAAGGCATGGCAGAGAGGGGGAGTGATGTGCTTGCCTGCGTGCGTGCGAGCTTGTGTGTGTGTGTGTGTGTGTGTGTGTGTGTGTGTGTGTGTGTGTGTGTGTGTGTGTGTGTGTGTGTGTGTGTGTGTGTGTGTGTGTGTGTGTGTGTGTGTGTGTGTGTGTGTGTGTGTGTGCGTGGAGATGAGTGAGTACTTTGACGTTTAGTCTCTCAGGTGGTGTTTATTAAATCAGTTTAGGCAAGAATAGAACAAGGAAGAGGATTTTTGTAATTGGAGATATTTATTTGTGTTTTGTTGTTTCTACATTTATTTGTGTTTTGTTGTTTCTCTATTTATTTGTGTTTTGTAGTTTCTTACATTTATTTGTGTTTTATTGTTTCTCAATATGTTTGCGTTTTGTTGTTTCTTACATTTATTTGTGTTTTGTTGTTTCTCAATATGTTTGTGTTTTATTGTTTCTTAATTTATTTGTGTTCAGTTGTTTCTTCATTTATTTGTGTTTTGTTGTTTTCATGGGTCACTTAAAAAAGAAAAAAGACCCTTAACATGGGTCACTCAAGAAAGAAAAAACGCATACTTAAGAATGGATCATTTAAGACTTCAAGAAGTCAATAGGAAGTTGCAAATCCATTTAATATTTTTACACTAAGCGAATGTATCAGTTAAATTTCCTAAATGTCCTTGAAACCACATCAGATTGATTTGTATTTGTCGCCTTCGACACCACATCATTATAGGCTTGCTGCTTTCCTTGACACCACATCATTATAGGCTTGCTGCTTTCATTGACACCATTCAGTATAGGCTTGCTGATTTCCTTGACACCACATCAGTATAGGCTTGCTGCTTTCATTGACACCATTCAGTATAGGCTTGCTGATTTCCTTGACACCACATCAGTATAGGCTTGCTGCTTTCATTGACACCACATCAGTATAGGCTTGCTGGTTGTCCTCGATACCACCACATCAATATGAGCCTGACAGAGGCTGATGATATTTATATAGGCTGGTGGTATTCACAGTCATTTCTGACGTAGATTGATGTATTTACAATCATTTCTGACATACTCTGATGGAATTTACAGTCATTATTGACATAGACTGATGGTATTTACAATCATTTCTGACATACTCTGATGGTATTTACAGTCATTATTGACATAGACTGATGGTATTTACAATCATTTCTGACATACTCTGATGGTATTTACAGTCATTATTGACATAGACTGATGGTATTTACAATCATAGCTGATAGAGACGGACAATATTTTTTGTCATTACTAAAAATTTAGATTGATGATATTTGCAGATGCTCCATAAACTCGTAATCGCTGTTACACTTGGGCTAGCGTTCGGCCTTGACCTTGATGCGGAATGGAACAGCTTCAAGGAGACGTACGCCAAAGTGTACAAAAATAGCGACGAGGAAAGCTACAGGTATCGTACTATAACTACGGGTACCATAATATAACTAGATACTCTCTACCTTTACAATAGACCTCACGTACTGTAACTACGATACCATAATATAGCTAGAGACTCTCTACCTTTACAACAGACCTCACGTACTGTAACTACGATACCATAATATAGCTAGAGACTCTCTACCTTTACAACAGACCTCACGTACTATAACTACGGGTACCATAATATAACTAGATACTCTCTACATTTACATCACGTACTATAACTACGGGTACCATAATATAACTAGAGACTCTCTACCTTTACAACAGACCCCACGTACTATAACTACGATACCATAATATAACTAGAGACTCTCTACATTTACAACAGACCTCACGTACTATAACTACGATACCATAATATAACTAGAGACTCTCTACATTTACAACAGACCTCACGTACTATAACTACGATACCATAATATAACTAGAGACTCTCTACCTTTACAACAGACCCCACGTACTATAACTACGATACCATGCCCCAACTAAAGACAACATACCTTCACTCTAAGTATGATATAACTACTGTTAAAATGTCGTAGCTACACTACTGGTACTATACGTTTACAGGTACCATACTTTAATCTCAATTACAGGCAGTAAAATAACTATAGGTACCATAGCACTAACCAAGAGCACCATAAACCTATTACAGGTTCCACACCACAAAACCATAGTATCGAATTTTGCCCTCAAGTACAGTGCACTCAATACAGCTACCACAGATATCACTTAACTATATGTATCACATCCTACTATATATACACTACAGCTAGCACAGATATCACACTTAATTATATGTATCACATCCTACTATATATACACTACAACTACCACAGATATCACTTAACTATATGTATCACATCCTACTATATATACACTACAGCTACCACAAATATCATACTTAACTATATGTATCACACCCTACTATGTATACACAACTAACTACAAATACCACACCTTAGTAACAGATACCATTCCCTAACTATGTATGCCAAACCCTAACTTCAGATATCACACTCAAATCAAGCACCTTACATTCAATGCATATTTCACACGGTAATTATTGATAAACGACTATAACTGTAGATACCACTCAATAATTATTTATACCGTAGAGTCGTAGACTCTTGCGCGCATGCATTTGAGTGTGTGTATGTGTGGGCGCGCGCTCGTGTGTGCGTGAACAAACCGAAATTCTCATTACACAACACTAAAATATCGTTAATTTTCTTTTCTGTTTCACTAATTTGTGTGAATAGGAAATCAAAGAAAAGATTCGTTATGTGAATGTGAAAGAGATATAATACTATATGAATGTCCGAGAGAAATTATATGTGGTCAGTGTGAATATCAGAGAAATGATACATGGATCGAGTGAATGTCAAAAAAAAACCCCGATACTTGGACTGTGTGAATGTCACAGAGAATCGATACTTGGAATTGTGAATGTCAAAGACAAACGATATTTGGACTGTGTGAATGTCAAAGACAAACGATATTTGGACTGTGTGAATGTCAAAGACAAACGATATTTGGACTGTGTGAATGTCAAAGACAAACGATATTTGGACTGTGTGAATGTCAAAGACAAACGATATTTGGACTGTGTGAATGTCAAAGAAAATCCTTTACTAACAGGAGAGGCGTGTGGGAGTATCACCTTGACTACATCCAGCAGCACAATCTGGCGGCAGACAACGGTGTTCACTCGTTTTATCTGGGTGTTAATGAGTATGCGGACATGGTTAGTATATCCGGGTTCTAACGAGTAAAGTGCTAATAGATTCATTGACAATTATTACCTGAAGACTAAAAAGTATACTGATATATTCATTACAAATGCGTTGACATAATTATTCGTTAAATGTAAATAAATAATACAGTGACATACTAATTTCCTGAGTGTAAATAGTACAATTACATACTCTATACTTAGTGTAAATATTACAGTGACATACTCAATATCCGAGTATTAGAGTTTGCAAAGCAAATAATAATAATGAGAGCGTTAACGAATATACTGACATAACTAAACATTAAATGATTGTTAACGACGGCACTGACCTTGTCATTTTCTCAGTATTAATGATGGCACTGACATTGTAATTTTATGAGTGTTACCGAGTGCAACAAATAACTAAATGCTGTTTGTTTGTTTGTGGAGCACTTTAAACGAAATCTGTTTATTAAAGCTAACTGAAACAGCTTGAATATCGTCTGTTGAATGTAAATGAAGTCAAGAGAGCGCTATAACCAAGTGAAGACAAGAGAACATTGTGTACTATAACAAAATGAAGTACTTAGAGCGTTATTTGTGTACTATAACCAAGTGAAGACAAGAGAACATTGTATACTATAACAAAATGAAGTACTTAGAGCGTTATTTGTGTACTATAACCAAGTGAAGACAAGAGAACATTGTATACTATAACAAAATGAAGTACTTAGAGCGTTATTTGTGTACTATAACCAAGTGAAGACAAGAGAACATTGTGTACTATAACAAAATAAAGTACTTAGAGCGTTATTTGTGTACTATAACCAAGTGAAGACAAGAGAACATTGTATACTATAACAAAATGAAGTACTTAGAGCGTTATTTGTGTACTATAACCAAGTGAAGACAAGAGAACATTGTATACTATAACAAAATGAAGTACTTAGAGCGTTATTTGTGTACTATAACCAAGTGAAGACAAGAGAACATTGTATACTATAACAAAATGAAGTACTTAGAGCGTTATTTGTTTTTATAACTAAAGACAACCGAAAGTTATTTATAGAATCTTTATAAATAAATCATTTCTTGTTGAATGTCATCAGCCGAATATCGAGTTCCAGCGAAAGATGAATGGATACCGCATGCGCGATACACCGCTAGAGGGCGCCTCCACCTATCTGCCACCTTCCAACATTGGCGATCTGCCTGACACAGTAGATTGGCGCACAAAGGGCTACGTCACGCCAGTTAAAAATCAGGTAAATTAGTGGATGGCTCACAAAAGACTACGTTGCGCCTGTTAAAAAACCCGATAAATTAGTGATCTGGCTCACTAAGGGCTACGTCACGCCAGTTAAAAGAACAGATAAATTAGTGATCTGGCCCACAAAGGGATACGTCATGCCAGTTAAAGATCAGGTAAACATTAGTGATCTGGCCCACAAAGGGCTACGTCACGCCAATTAAAGATTAGGTAAAAATTAGTGATCTGGCCCACAATGGAATACGTCATGCCAGTTAAAGATCAGGTAAACATTAGCGATCTGGCCCACAATGGAATACGTCATGCCAGTTAAAGATTAGGTAAACATTAGTGATCTGGCCCACAAAGGACTACGTCATGCCAGTTAAAGATCAGGTAAACATTAGTGATCTGGCCCACAAAGGGCTACGCCATACCAGTTAAGAAACACAGATAAATTAATGATCTGGCGCACAAAGGATTACGTCAAGCCAGATAAAAATCAGGTAAATCAATCCTCTGGCTCACAAAGGGCTCTGTCACGCCAGTCAAAAATCCACATATGAACTAGTAATCAGGATCACAAAGGGTTACGTCACGCCAATTAAAATATCCAGATAATTTAGTGATTTTGCTCACAAAGAGCTGCGTCACGCCAATTAAAAACCAGGTAAATTAGTGATTTTGTTACCAATTGGCTACGTCAGCCAGTTAAAAAAAACCCAGATAAATTAGTAATCTTGCTTACAAAGGGCTACGTCACGCCAGCTGGAATCCAGTTAAATTAGTGATCTTCCTCACAAAGGGCTACGTCACGCCAGCTAAAACCAGGTATATAAGTGGACTGGCGCACAAAGGGCTACGTCACGCCAATTATAAAACAGGCATATTAGTGGTAGCGCACAAATGGCTACGTCATGCGGAAAATAAAACAGGTAAAATAAGCATTAGATATGAATAGGACAAGAAAATAAATACGGAAATATGTAAATAGTTCTAGATATTTATCAACAGTACAAATGAATTTCTATGGACGCCAGTTAAAAGTCCACATGAGTAGCCATGGACTCCAATTAAAAGTCCTCATCAGTAGCTAATGACGTCAGTTGGAAATCCTTATGGTTAGCAATGTATATGTCAAAAATCCACAAAAATAACTCTAGACATCAGTCAAAATAAATGAGTAATTAAAGATAGTAAAAATCCACAAAAATAATTCTAGACATCAGTCAAAATAAATGAGTAATTAAAGATAGTAAAAATCCACAAAAATAACTCTAGACATCAGTCAAAATAAATGAGTAATTAAAGATAGTCAAAGAATCCACGTAAGTAATTTCAAGCACTAGGCAATTATTCAAATAACCATATAAACAAAGTCAAGTAAATATTAAAGATTGTCAGTGGTTTTTGCTTTTTGCAGTGTAGGTTATCAGCAATAGGGTTATAAATGTCTAGTAGGTTATCAGAGTGCATGATTATAGTTGGTAGAGATTTATCAATATTATCAAGGAAATCAAGGATGTTCTATGAAAGAAGCTCATTCCAGTCTGCAGAAGTGTTATGCTCTGTAGTAAGTACATTGATGTCAGTTGTTAACGTCAATAGGCCTGCTAAACACTGACAACTGAAGTTTGTTGCTAACTAACATAGGCTTTCTTTGTTGCTAGATTGATAAGGGCTCTTGCAAACATTGAAGTTTGTTGCTAACTAATATAGGCTTTCTTGTTGCTAGGCCGATACGGTCTTCTTTTAGACACTGAGTATGAGATATGCTCTTAACTTGTATGCCTCTTTGTTGCTAGGTCAATAGAGCACTCTTCTAGACACCTGTGTTTGTTGCTAGGTCAATAGAACACTGAGGAATGAGATATGCTCTTAACTTGTATGTCTCTTTGTTGCTAGGTCAATAGAGCACTCTTCTAGACACCTGTGTTTGTTGCTAGGTCAATAGAACACTCTCCTAGACACTTGTGTTTGTTGCTAGGTCAATAGAGCACTCTTCTAGACACCTGTGTTTGTTGCTAGGTCAATAGAACACTCTCCTAGACACTTGCGTTTATTGCTAAAAGAATGACACATCCCGTCATTGTTTTTCTATAGGGGAACGTTGTGTTATAGGGTCTGCCTATACTTGTCTTCACTTTGTCATGTCAACCTATTTTTCAAAATTGTGTCACATCATCTACAATATGTCCTTAATATGTCCTTATTTTGTCATGTCTTGTGTCTTGTTGACCCGCACTTTGTCGTGATTTTGTCTCAGGGTCAGTGCGGGTCATGCTGGGCGTTCTCCACCACGGGTTCACTGGAAGGTCAGTGGTACCGGAAGACAGGCAAACTGATCTCTTTGTCTGAGCAGAACCTCGTCGACTGCTCTCAGAAACAAGGTAAAATATTCCTGTCTGTCGATATTTCTCCTGTGACTTTCAGCAACAAGATAAAATATAACTACTTTCGATGTTTCTTGTAAAAATATAAAATATACCTGTCTATCGATATTTCTCTTGTAACTTTCAGCAACAAGGTAAAATATACCTGTCTATCGATATTTCTCTTGTAACTTTCAGCAACAAGGTAAAATATACCTGTCTATCGATATTTCTCTTGTAACTTTCAGCAATAAAGTAAATCTATCGATATGCCTATTGTAACACTCATTAACAAGATGAAATATACCTGTCGCTCTATATGGTGTCTTCAAGAACTCTTAGAAATAAGGACAAACATACCTATTTATCAAAGTATCCACTATTACTCTCAAAATAACGTAGCTTTATCTATCTATAGACATATATCCCGTGACTCTCACATATCCACTGTTATTCTCAGAAATAAGGTAAATATACCTGTGGTGAAGTAAATTTCCCTATCCCTATTTCTAGACTTAATTGTTATATAAATTGTTAAATTTTCAAAGTGACCTGGCCTTGGTTATGATGGTTTTTTTCGTGTCAGAGCTGGAGTAAACAACTTGAATTGATAATGTGCTAGAAAACTGCTGATGCAATCCAAACCAGTTCCAACTGGATGAGTAATTTTTCTGACTGATAGTTTTATACTTGTTCATATCAAATTCAGCCAATGGGGATGGACTGGAAATTTCTTTGTTGAAGATGTACTCCATTCTAATCACTTTGAATTTGAACATGATCTAGTCCGGTCATAAAGGCGATCATTAGCTTATGGTAAGTTAACTGTCTGATAAAGGAAGAATTAACTTAGAATATTTCGTACATGTTTGCTATTTATCTGAATTAGAGAATAATTATGTAATCGAACCATTATTTCTATCATATGTAATTGAGTCATTTCTATCTTATGTAATTGAACCGTTGAATATCAGCTGTCTGATTGACGTGTCTCAGGTAACCAAGGATGTGAGGGCGGTCTGATGGATCAGGCCTTTACCTACATCAAGGTCAACCACGGAATTGACACTGAAGCCTCCTACCCGTATCTGGGTGTTGTAAGTGAAACCTTGCATACATGTCTAAGGGTGCATTTTCTTTTAGTGTTTTGTTGTCGCTTTGTTGTCCCAATTCTAGACTTGCCAGAGTGCCAGAAGTGTACAGTCAATGAAGACGAAACTGCCGCTTGTAATGAGTGTAATTATTTGCTATATGATGACATTATATATGTTACTATAGTCGTATGTTGCTTGCAATAGAGTATTGCTTGCTAATGTGATAACATTATATTATTTGTTATGAGAGCGTTACGTTGTGTGTGTATAATACAAATATTATATTACTAATGACTAAAATTTGGTAATTTGAAGTCGTCATATTATTTGTTTCGATCTATTGCCTGCACCAAAACTAAGTTATTAATAGGATGGCATCATATTTGTCATTAAAAACATATAGCTTCCTTCGAGAGCATTTGGTTGCTAATATAATGTCATTCTGTTGCTTGTTACGGTAGCAACATATTGCTTGTAATGATAAATACTTGGTAATAAGATGTCATTACAGTATTTGCAATTAGATTATATTGTTCGTAATGAGAGAAATTTTACATAAACTGCTAGCAGTAATAAATACTTAGTAATAAGATGCCATTACATTATTTGTAATTAGAGCAATGTGTTGCTCGTAATGAGAGATATAACCACACATTATTTGTAATGATAAATATTTGGTAATAAGACGTCAGTATTTGTAATTAGAACAGTATATTGTTCATAATGAGAGAAATCACCATACCTCATATTGCTAGAAACGAAACTTAATACAGATGAGTATAATGTAGTTTTAGAATGAGTCGTGCCATTTTAATCCTGAAATTGTTGATTTTAATGTAATTTTTTAGGAGACATGACTCTATAATCCCGGCACTGTGGATGCTGACATGTCTTGACAGACAGTAAAGTGGATGCTAATGGCATGTCATGACGGACGGTAATGTGAGTGCTAATGACAAATCATGACAGAGAGTGACTTTGGTTTTAACGTAACTTTCAAGACTAGTTGTGACAGACAGTAATTTTGGGGATTTAAGGTAGTGTCATAAGGCGAGTCAGTACCTTTTGGTTTTAACGTAACTTTCAGGACGAGTCCTGCGTAACTTTCAGGACGAGTCCTGTTAGACGGTAAGTTTGGTTTTAACGTAACTTTCAGGACGAGTCCTGTTAGACGGTAAGTTTGGTTTTAACGTAACTTTCAGGACGAGTCCTGTTAGACGGTAAGTTTGGTTTTAACGTAACTTTCAGGACGAGTCGTGTTAGACGGTAAGTTTGGTTTTAACGTAACTTTCAGGACGAGTCCTGTTAGACGGTAAGTTTGGTTTTAACGTAACTTTCAGGACGAGTCCTGTTAGACGGTAAGTTTGGTTTTAACGTAACTTTCAGGACGAGTCCTGTTAGACGGTAAGTTTGGTTTTAACGTAACTTTCAGGACGAGTCGTGTTAGACGGTAAGTTTGGTTTTAACGTAACTTTCAGGAAGAGTCCTGTTAGACGGTAAGTTTGGTTTTAACGTAACTTTCAGGACGAGTCGTGTTAGACAGTAAGTTTGGTTTTAACGTAACTTTCAGGACGAGTCCTGTTAGACGGTAAGTTTGGTTTTAACGTAACTTTAAGGACGAGTTTTGCTAGATAGTAAGTTTGGTTTTAACGTAACTTTCAGGACGAGTTTTGTTAGACAGTAAGTTTGGTTTTAACGTAACTTTCAGGACGAGTTTTGTTAGACAGTAAGTTTGGTTTTAACGTAACTTTCAGGACGAGTCCTTTTAGACGGTAAGTTTGTTTTAACGTAACTTTCAGGACGAGTTTTGTTAGACAGTAAGTTTGGTTTTAACGTAACTTTCAGGACGAGTCCTGTTAGACGGTAAGTTTGGTTTTAACGTAACTTTCAGGACGAGTTTTGTTAGACAGTAAGTTTGGTTTTAACGTAACTTTCAGGACGAGTCGTGCCGCTTTAGTCCCGCCAATGTCGGCGCTAACGATACAGGATTTGTGGACATCACGTCGAAGAGCGAATCGGATCTTCAAAGTGCCGTTGCCACTGTCGGACCTGTCTCGGTTGCCATTGACGCTAGTCACACCTCCTTCCAGCTGTACTCGCACGGCGTGTACCACGAGCTGTTTTGTTCACAGACTCGCCTGGACCACGGGGTGCTGGCCGTAGGCTATGGTACTTCTGACAACAAGGCTTATTGGCTTGTCAAGAACAGGTGATCACATGACATAGTTTGAGTGACATTCTTAGAAAGAGAGCGCGTGCGCGCACACACACACACACACATTTTAATAATTTGAAAGAGGAAAAAGGCAACGCACATACAACAGAAGTTCAAAAGTACAAACGTGCATTGTATTTCGATTCTGTTTTAATCTTAAATAGTATACATTCCCACCCAGCGCTCTAACATCTATGCTGATCCATGTCGTGTTGACAATAAAAACAAAATGTTTTAATCATCTGTAATAATATATATTTCCATCCATCGCTCTAACATCTATGCTGATCCATGTCGGGTTGACAATAAGAACAAAATGTTTTTAATCACCCTGAATAGTATACATTTTTATCCATCGCTCTAACATCTGTGCTGATCGAGTTGATAGTAAAAACAAAATGGCGTCACCAGATGTTTCCGATGATTGCTGACTCATCCAAAGGGCGAATTGTCTCTTCTTCTCTAATTGCGTTCTGTGATATCATGATTGCTGACCTGTTGTCTATTGGTATTCTGTCACGATTGCTGATTCACTATCTCTTGTCTATTTCTGTCATGTCATGTTTGCTGATTCACTATCTCTTGTCTATTTCTGTCATGTCATGTCTCCAGAAAGGTGATCACATCATCTAAAATCCTTCCAAGGAAAAGTCCTAATTATATATTTTTTAAAAATATTGTCCTTTAATTAATTTTTGAACATTTTTATTTCCCCCCCCCCCCCCCGCCACACACACACACCGTTTAGTAGTATATCCATGACCTAGATAATCCTTGTCTTAACAGCAAGAATACTGTGAACCTGTCAGTAATGAATACCACCACAAGTGAACACGTAACCTACTTAATATGTCTTTGTTACATTTAGTTATTCTCTTCTGTCACTTCATTTGATATGTAACTGTTCCTGGTTTTGCAGTATACGTGACATTTAATAATGTTTAACTTACCAGTACATACATAGCAATTTAGCAATTCCCAACCTTGCCAGTACCAGTACACAACTGATATTTAAAAATTCCGAACTTGTTAATGCATATGTGACATTTAACATTTCTTGATTTGTGACATGTGTGACATTGAAGATTTCCTTGTTTCAGTTGGGGCACGAGTTGGGGAATGCAAGGTTACATCATGATGTCTCGGAACAGAAACAACAACTGCGGCATCGCTACAGCTGCTAGTTACCCCACCGTCTAGAATTATCCACTCATCAACAGCAGCTATCCCACGGTCTAAAACTATCTTCTCATCAGGCGCTGGGTGGCTTTCATTGGCTGGGAAGCCAACACCACACTCGAACACCAATAATAACGAGCTTGAGTAAATTATTTTAGCTCACCCCGCCACTTAAATAAATATTCCAGTAATTTACATGGACACTGAAATCTATAAAGAGTTGGCTTTGGAATCAGTTTGCCGAGACAAACATTTAAATCTGTTTATAAATAAACTGTTCAGCATGGATGTAGTCAATAAATAAACTGCTGAGTATGGACGTAGTCAGTTGTTTGTTCTTTGTGTTGTTATAAATAAATAAGAAAGGGGTGGACGTAGCCAGTTGTTTGCTCTTTATGTTATAAATAAATAAGAAAGGGATGGACGTAGCTAGTTGTTTGTTCTTTGTGTTGTTATAAATAAATAAGAAAGGGATGGACGTAGCCCGTTGTTTGTTCTTTATGTTGTTATAAATAAATAAGAAAGGGATGGACGTAGCCAGTTGTTTGTTCTTTGTGATGTTATAAATAAATAAGAAAGGGATGGAAGGAGGACAATTGATGGGTGAAAAGATATTTCTATTCACATATTAATGGTGCTAGCAAATTAAGTAGATTTTAAGCATGAGTTTGAACCTTTTCATCAGTTATGAGACATTTAGATAGCAATCTGAGTGTCAACTTGTTTATCACAGCCAAGCGACACCCAGTTAGTAACAAGAGTGTCAACTTGTTTATCACAGCTAATCGACACCCAGTTAGCAACAAGAGTGTCAACTTGTTTATCACAGCCAAGCGACACCCAGTTAGCAACAAGAGTGTCAACTTGTTTATCACAGCCAAGCGACACCCTGGTAGCAACAAGAGTGTCAACTTGTTTATCACAGCCAAGCGACACCCTGGTAGCAACAAGAGTGTCAACTTGTTTATCACAGCCAAGCGACACCCTGGTAGCAACAAGAGTGTCAACTTGTTTATCACAGCCAAGCGACACCCTGGTAGCAACAAGAGTGCCAAGTTGTTTATCACAGCCAAGTAACATCTTTTAGCAATTTGAATGCCAAGTTGTATATCACAATTAAGCGACACCCAGTTAGCAATATGAGTCCAGATTTATCACATCCAAATAACACACTGGTAGCAATCTAAGTTTTGTCTTTGTCATCACAACCGAGCGCCACCCAATAATAAGAATATTCCTTTGATAAAATTCTCATTCATAAGGAAACCTACTGTACTGGCTTATTATGTACCGGCCTAGTGTATCGGCCTGTTACACTAGCCTTGTACCTCAATCTTTAATTCAGGCATATACACGGGCTTTGTGTACTCGCCCAGTGATCGGCCTTGAGTACTGGCCTTCTAGATCGACCACAAAAATGCTTGTGCACATTAACGACACAGTAAATCTCCAAGAATAACGCTGTTAATTTAACTTGTGCGTTTGACATCCGGTCCGAACATAAGAAATGGATATCGTCCGTATGCGGTTATGCAGCACCGAGAAATCTTTGATGACGTCACTTTGTTTCCATTTACTTGGAATTGGAGAAGACTTACACGCGCGTTTTAGGCAGTAGCTTTTGTCACTGGTAAATGCTGAAGCATGGTTTGGTGACTAATTTCAAAATAAGTCCGGGCTATTTGGAAAGACAGTTGAACAAATCCACAAAGTTGCGTGCATCTTCAGTAGTACGATGATATATCATTTTCAGAACTTTCTTAACTTTGTCAGGATCAATTTCAGTACTACGTGATATATCATTTTCAGAACTTTCTTAACTTTGTCAGGATCAATTTCAGTACTACGTGATATATCATTTTCAGAACTTTCTTAACTTTGTCAGGATCAATTTCAGTACTACGTGATATATCATTTTCAGAACTTTCTTAACTTTGTCAGGATCAATTTCAGGTGCCTGTTTGAATATTGCGTGACCTAAGTTTGTTGTTTCTTTCCTTCAAATTCCTGCTCTATACCAACACTCACGTACGCATGAGACTGCAAACATTTATAAATACTGCTTACACTTTAAGTCAGTCGTACGCATGAGACAGCAAACATTTATAAAAACTGCTTACACTTATTTAAGTCAGTCGTACGCGTGAGACAGCAAACATTTATAAATACTGCTTACACTTATTTAAGTCAGTCGTACGCGTGAGACTGCAAACATTTATAAATACTGCTTACACTTTAAGTCAGTCGCGCGTGAGACTGCAAACATTTATAAATACTGCTTACACTTATTTAAGTCAGTCACGCGTGAGACTGCAAACATTTATAAATACTGCTTACACTTTAAGTCAGTCGCGCGTGAGACTGCAAACATTTATAAATACTGCTTACACTTTAAGTCAGTCACGCGTGAGACTGCAAACATTTATAAATACTGCTTACACTTTAAGTCAGTCACGCGTGAGACTGCAAACATTTATAAATACTGCTTACACTTATTTAAGTCAGTCGCACACATGAGACAGCAAACATTAATTTATTTTATAAATACTACTAACACTAAGTCAGTCATGCAGAAACCAACACAAATGCACATGCGCACACATACACACATATTTAGTCTCCAAACAAGCACTGTGATCATTCATCGAAAGAATGCAATTGATCATTTTACTTCATGAAATAACCACTCACGTCCAGAACAAAAATAATATAAATACAGGCGTATAAATACAGACAAAAATAACATAAATACAGGCGTATAAATACAGACAAAAATAACATAAATACAGGCGTATAAATACAGACAAAAATAACATAAATACAGGCGTATAAATACAGACAAAAATAACATAAATACAGGCGTATAAATACAGACAAAAATAACATAAATACAGACAAAAATAACATAAATACAGGCGTATAAATACAGACAAAAATAACATAAATACAGGCGTATAAATACAGACAAAAATAACATAAATACAGGCGTTCATTTACTTGAACTGTTAGCTAATGTGAGCTCTCGCTTACACTAGGCATGCAAGCAAGATTTTGTCATTGATGCTTGAGCTCTAGGTGACCTGCATGATGGCACTTCCACCAATATCTGAACAGTGATTGCTGGATGAATTAGATGTACTAGCTGGCTTTGGGCGGCACTGCATTTCTGATGAGATTTTGGCCTCCCTGTTTGGATGTATTATTTAACAACTTCCTTTGACGGACCTGTGCGATCAAACTTCCTAAAGTTAATCCTTCTGGTTTTTAGTTTATCCAAAGCAAGTGAATGAAAAATGTTACAAGTGAGTTGGTAAGCTACCGATCCACTCGGTGCATGACCACCCAGAACATTTTGAAACGAGCGCTCAGGCAAATAAGTGGTTACACCGAAGTGACAAGTCGGTAACGACAAGCCGGACAAGCTTTCCTTGGTGACCGCGAGTGTAGACAACTAAGTCTATAGATTACAATAGTAATGTGTTAGCCAAAAATGTTTGACAACTTTCACCATGGACGTAAGTAGGAAGTCTGTGGTTCAGTCACGTGTTACTTAAAAACTTATTATAGAATCATTAGAATGACAGAATACTTTCAGAAATCTTAATTTTAATACTTTATAAATGTTGTCAGCCTCTTTCTAAATATGTATTTCCGGCTATTAGTGTAGCCAGTAAACAGGCATGAAAGATTATTTATGTAAACAGGGCTTTGCTCAAAACGAGATATAGATTAACACGTCACCTTCCTTACACACTGGCAATTTTGATTTAAAGCCAGGTCTTGAAATTGTGACATCGTGTATTCGTGAGGAAAGTCTTAACTGTCCTTGAAATTGTGACACACTGCATTCGTGAAGGAGTCTTAACTGTCCTTGAAATTGTGATATATTGTAATTACGAGGAAAGTCTTAACAGTCCTTGAAATTGTGACATACTGTTATCCTAAGGAAAGTCTTAGCTGTCTTTATGATGATTGTTTGAATTAGACTTCATTTTCTCAATTTTCACAACTGATCAAGGTAGGCTTCATTTACATCTTGGTGTGAAGCTTCCTTCACAAGATCATTTCAAGCTCAATTCGATTTAAACTTCATTGGTAGATGAAGGTATTTATATTCGAAAAGCAGTGGTGATATGATGGGGGGGGGGGGGAACAATGCGGGCTATTGGGTACTGCAGCTGGATTTGGGGAATGTCACACACGAGAAAAGTATTTTACATAATAAGAGACTGTTATTTTATTTCTTCTTTGGGCAAGGACAAACATGTTACAATGCTGAGAGATCGAGTACTACAAGAGAAATACCTGTCTGAAAGGGAGAGATTTGTCTTCTGGGAAAGGAGAGTGTAGATTTGAGGTAATTTATGTTGGAATTTCTGAGTGCAAAATTGCCAGGGGCAGCAACAGTGAGACACTTTTCACTCTTCTCGACATTCAATCTTTAGTCACGTGACCTAAGCCTCACGGAACCAGATTTATTGTTACAGTGGACGGACTAGAAATTAAATACACCTTGAGTAGTTAATCATTACCCACATATAGTGTCATGGCTGAGAGAAATGAGAGATATATATAATATTATGGCTGGGAGAAATATAGTGTTATGATTGGGAGATATATAGTGTTATGATTGGGAGAAATACAGTGTTATGATTGAGAGATATATAGTGTTATGGCTGGGAGAAATAGAGTATTATTGCTGGGCGAAATGAAGTTTTATAGCTGGGAGATATATACAGGGTGGCCCAAAAGTAGGTTTACATTTATCACGTAGACTATTTATTTGAAAATTCGACACTAGAATAGCGGGAAATTCGTTATACCTGTTAACATAAACATAAACATAAACAATTTAATCTCTCAGATGCTCAAAATGTCCTCCTTCAACATTGTTTTATATTGGTATTACTAAGCAAGTAACTTCAACCATATAAAAGGTAGTTTAATAACTGTAAACCTACTTTTGGGCCACCCTGTATAGTATTATAGGTCGTGGAAAATGAGAAATGTAATGTTATGGTTGGGAGAAATATATTGTTATGCGTGGGAGAAATATATTATTATGGGTGGGAGAAATATATTGTTATGGGTGGGAGAAATGAAAAATATAATGTTAGAGGTGGGAGAAATGTAGTGTTATGACTGGGAGAATATAATGTTAATACAGGGAAACATAAAGTGTTATGGACGGAAGAAATATAATGTTATGGCTGAGAGAAATATAGTATTATGGCTGGGATAAATGAAAAATATAGTACTATGGCTGTGAGATATAGAGTATTATGGTGTTTATGTGATGACCAGCATTCTTTCAACACTCATACAGGCAAAAATGCATTTAATTTAATCCATGCCTGGGAGGGAAGAGGAATTTTTATCATTCAAATGCCCCTTTTAATAGAACAGTATAACTTCAGTACTAATCCAATGCTTATTAATTTTATTGAATTTATTAGACAACAATGGCGCTCACAAGTTTATTTAGATATATATGTATATTTACGGTTGACCTAGATTTTTCTTCACTTTTAAGAGTTAAAATTTAAGAATTTGTAATAATTACAAATGAACTTGCCCTGTGATTATAAGTTCGAACTTCACTATTAAATAAACCTTTACAAGTCCTCAACAATCGCGATTACTACTTATGCAGACCCTGCTCAGAGTGATAAACTCATGAATCTGATAACAATTTTGCATTGTTCCTCTGAAGTCTAGTCCAAAGCACATTGACCTATTGACCTACCGAGGCTTGCAACGTATTCTGACCACATATGTACTCACCACAAGCAACAAAACACATCTCGCTAATATCCCCCACCCCCTTCCGTTTTTTTTTACACATTGTTCTGACCAAATGAGAATTGTGATGACCTATAAATATAGTCGCACAAGACACTGTAATTGGAAACACATGCTTGCAAGCAAGTTGTCTCCCGCGGCACGCACTATCAACCGAGAGTCACGTGACCCACGTGCGAGTCATGCGCGCACTTGGTAACTTCTACTCCATTTCACCCCACTGTCCCTGTCGGCTGCAGCCATTTCTAAAGTCGGGTTTACATTATAAGTATATGAAGTAGTGCTGATAAATGTCAATTTTTATTTACACCAAGAAATGTTGATCGCTAGAAGTCATCACTCTTCATTGTCGTCATTGTTGCTGATGGCTAGTTGTAGTTAGATCTATTCATATAAAGCTCTAAAAATTATCCATATATTTTTAAAATATAAAGTGACTTGTGCATTCAACATTGCTAAAAGTGAGTTGGTATTGTACCAATTTTTATTTACTTCAATCCACGACATTTTAGAGATCTTTTGACTGGACTACATTTTGAGATTTTTGACTTGACTACAATTTAGAGATCTTTTGACTTGACCACATATTTTAGATCTCTTGACTTGGCTACAGTTTAGAGATCTTTTGATTTGACTATATTTTGGTATCTTTTGATTTGACTATATTTTGGTATCTTTTGACTTGACTGCAGCTTAGAAATCTTTAACTGGACTACATTTTGAGATCTTTTGACTTTACTACAGCTGGAAAGCAGAAGACTTAATTGTATTTCAAAGTCAGCTGATCTTTTTGCATTTTGAGATTAGCTGACTTAGCTACATTTCGAGATCATTTGACTTTACTTCATTCCGAGATCATTGGGACTGACTACAATTTGAGATAATTTGACATTGTGGAAAAGGCGAGATGCTCATGCAATTATGCCGATCATCTGTAGAGAGGTGTCATTACAACTGCATCTGTTTTATTTGTTGGTGTACCTAATGACTAGAGTTTAGCATCAGTTATAAGAATAACTAATGTCTATTCTAAAGCTCTTCCAGTTTTCTGATTGCATTTTCTATCAAACGCTTTGTAGACTTATTGCCGATATTACAAAGGACAATTCAAAGATTAAGTCTAACTCTTACAAAAGACAAATTAAAGGTAACTCTTACAAAGGACAACTCAAAGATTAGTTACACAAAAGACAACTCAAAGACTACTTGAACAAAAGGACAACTTAAAGATTACTCACAAAGGACAACTTAAAGATTACTCACAGAGGACAACTCAAAGACTTTTTGCACGAAGGACAACTTAAAGATTACTTGCACAATGGACAACCAGAAGATTTGTCTAACTTGTAACCTAACGAGACAACTCAAAGATTACGACTAACTTGTACAAAGGACAACTGAAAGATTATTGTCTAACTTTCACAAGAATAAATCAAGCATTAAGTCTAGCCTGTAGAAATGTTACGACACATTTAACAAATACAATAAAGGAATTCTACAAAGGGAAAGATGTGAACATTTGACCATGTCCTCTTCACAGAAATTTAAAAAAAACGAATACATATATTAATATATAGCAATAGCACCAGAACAAATAACCTTACATATACATGCATTAGTATATACAAAAGAACTAGAATACAATTTTCTTATAACAATTGCTTGTATCAGTACAAGAGTCCTATAACAATTGCTTGTATCAGTACAAGAGTCCTATAACAATTGCTTGTATTAGTACATTTGTCCTAGAACAATTGCTTGTATTAGTATATTTGTCCTAGAACAATTGCTTGTATTAGTACATTTGTCCTAGAACAATCGCTTGTATTAGTACATTTGTCCTAGAACAATCGCTTGTATTAGTACATTTGTCCTAGAACAATCGCTTGTATTAGTACATTTGTCCTAGAACAATTGCACGTATTAGTAAAAGTGTTTCAGAATGATTACATGTATTAGTATGTTGCGCTGTACTCTGGGGTGACGTCAAAATAATGAATTATACCAATTATTAGCAACAAGTTAATGATATAAAATATCTACAAGTGTTGATGAAGAATATGGACTCCTGGTGAAATATGCATATCTGCAACTATTACTCCTGATATACTGGTCAATTTGACTCACAACTATTACTCCTGATATACTGGTCAATTTGACTCACAGCCTCTACTCAGTTATTTAAACCAAGAAATAGATTTTGTAAAATAGATACATAAACCAGATATATAGACGGACAAAGAACAAGATTTAATCATTAGACTATCACTACAAGTTATGATAACAAACAAAAGAAGTTACATTACAATGACAGAGGTGCAACATATTAAATTAAAAGAACTGTACAGTAAATTGAGTACAGTTACTTACTAATTCTGATCGGGTGTTTCAAACCACCACATTAAAAATTTTATTGACAGCATACTGCAACAAGTCACACAAACGCTTATATCTACCACCACCACCACCACCACACACACACACACAAAATCACACAATCACACAATCACATATAAAATATATTCTTCCATCACCACGATTGCCTTCATCGTCACATACTAATTCAAACTGGTTGCATAGTTAATAGTTTTAATTTGCTAAACAATATACTTGAAAGATTATGAACTTTGGATGCACTATTGTGTTAGCACTTTGTGAAAAGATGGGGACTGTTGAACATTGGAGTATTTCATGAATAACTTGAGCTATTTCTGGGTACATTGCTTTTTAGTTAGAAGACTATGTATGGTTTGATAAATGATGCGAACTATTTTTTTGTGTGCGGGCTATTGTTGTTTGCAAATGACCTTCACCTTCGATGTTTGTCTTCTTTCACGGAGCCGCGAACGTGTGCTTGTTGTATTTTATACCAGTGAAGTTTTGCATCAATTCGCTTCGCCTGAGACAAAGCTATTTTTATTGTCTGTTGCCTAATCCATTTTCACCTGATCATTTTGTTTATCTGACCTGAGAGCACGAGGCGGCTCACCATTAGTCGTGTGACAAACGTGACTGACATATGACGAGTGAAATTAAGAGTTCAGTTTACTATAAATCACAGCATCAACTTCCTTCAAACACTTCTCGTCTGTCGCTCTGTCAGTGGAGATCGACCCAACCGACCGGAACTATTATCCAGTGTCCTTGACAGTAAGTGTGGTTTGTTTCCCTTAGTGACGTTTTCATGACGTGACCGTTCAATAATCGTCAAATACTGCGTGGTCATCGATACTAAGACATAAGTTTTTTACGAATCTGAAGACTGTGACTTATTGTCTAACCGGCAGCATTTTATTTTCCTAAGAAACTATCGGAAATTCAGTTTTAAACAGAACATCATCCTTTTCAAGGTCTTTGTAACGCCAACTTTTCGCTATGGTTAATACCTACTATCTCACAAGCAATATTCCCACTTTATAGTCTATGATAATGTTTTAAAGTTCAGTATTTGTCGGAAGGTTTGTATGAAACATAACTTAACAGCTCCAAACTACTTGTGTAACTAATCTAGGTTGAAAATGGTCATGCTGATTAATCTAGGTCGACATTTTCATGGCTGAATTGTTCGCATTGTCAGTGTGACTGATCTAGGTCGACTGTCATGGTAACTAAAACTAGTTCGCATTGTCAGTGTGACTACCTAGGTCGACATTGTCATGGTAACTAAAACTAGTTCGCATTGTCAGTGTGACTACCTAGGTCGACATTGTCATGGTAACTAAAACTAGTTCGCATTGTCAGTGTGACTACCTAGGTCGACATTGTCATGGTGACTAAAATTAGTTCGCATTGTCAGTGTGACTACCTAGGTCGACATTGTCATGGTGACTAAAATTAGTTCGCATTGTCAGTGTGACTACCTAGGTCGACATTGTCATGGTGACTAAAACTAGTTCGCATTGTCAGTGTGACTACCTAGGTCGACATTGTCATGGTGACTAAAACTAGTTCACATTGTCAGTGTGACTACCTAGGTCGATATTGTCATGGCGATCTAGTTCGCATTATGATGACTGAAATAGATCGACATTGTCAGTTTGACTTATTTTAAGTCGGCTGAACGCGACTTACAAAACGATGTCATTTTTTCACAGTTTTACGAATTCTCTTTCATACTTGCATGTATTGCATTTTTAAAATAATGACCTTTTACCCTTTCACCTTAGACATTAGAATTCAAGATATAAATATACTTTATCATGGGACATTAAATATTACTAAAGGCATTGTACCAAAAGTTCCTAGATACAATTTTCAATAAATTACAACCGTAAGTGGACGTAGTACTGAGTTGTTAGATAAAAGATAAGTACGTCGAACATAACATTACGTATGCTAGATACTCTGTGAATTTTATTGGATTTAGCACTGACTTTCTCTATACACTATGAAGAAAAATTATCATCAAGCTAAAAGCTATTCTTTAAATGTAACTCATAAAACTGTTGATACAAATTTCAAAGTCAATTTATTTTATAACAAACTTACTTTCCTAAAAATGTATTAACAGATGCGAATTTTGCTTGCTGTCCTTGCCCTTGGGCTCGCCTCCGCCCTTGACATTAACGCGGAGTGGACTCTGTTTAAGAAGACCTACAACAAGGTGTACAACGATGCTGAGGACGAAGGTTACAGGTAAGAGAGCAAAGGTTACAGATACGTGAGCTGGTAAAAACAAACGTAGGAAATATGATTAGACAAAGAAAGTGAAAGTCTTGAAGAACAAATGAGATCATAGCCTGGTTTAAAGTTCAAACTTGATAGCCTAGTTCAAAACTACTTGGTGATAGCCTGGTTTAAAGATTAAACTTGATGGTAGCCTTGTTTAAAGATTAAACTTGATGATAACCTGGTTTAAAGACCACAATTCGTTATAGCCTGATGTAAAGATCATAATTCGTGATAGGGCATCAGATTCAATCGCCCTTCGCCGATAGAATTTCATCACAGATTGCATTTCACCGTGTCACTATCCAATCGCTTGGCGTGACAGCACACAATGTTTTCCCCATATTAAAAATATTACGTTATTATTTAATTTACTGACAAGTTTGTTTACTGAAGTCTTATTAACATCAATAACATGCTACATTTGTTAACGAGCACAATGACCACAAGCGAAAAGAAAGGACGCGTGCTATGGTGATTGGTGATCTATGTCGTAAATAATTAGATCTAAATACAGCGGCTGTTCAGTGCGTAATCCAACCACGGCCGACACGATTTAGCAGGCGGGGTGCGAGTGTGACCGGAGGGGGAGTGTGCTAAATCGTGTATAGACATAACGGCCTAATTACCACGGGTACCCGGGGGCACACCAGGCACACCAGGCACACGGGTACACCAGGCAACACTAGTGATAGCCTGGTGTAAAGATCATAATTCGCGATAGCCTGGTGTAAAGATCATAATTCTGATAGTATGGTGTAAAGATAATAATTCGCGATAGCCTAGCTTAGAGAACACATTAGTTGGCAGAGTAAACCTAATGAACACTCCAGAACTACTTAACGGATCATTTGACTTCAAGAACTACTTGGCAGACATAATTATTTAATTAACAGAGCGTATTAATTAATTTAAAGGACAGCATGGCACAGATATTAACCTGTAAACATTGCAACATCTATCTATCTATCTACTTTTTAAATATTGATGGATACACTGATGCCTGAATATCTAAAACAAAACACTTGTGACCTTTGGAAAGACAAGTATAGTGACCTTTGAAAGAACGAGAATAGTAACTTTTGGAAGGATAAAAACAGTGAGTGACTGAAAGGTCACACAGAACTGCTCTAGAGATACGAATAATAACCCCTTGAATGATACGAATAATAACCCCTTGAATGATCCGAATAGTTAGTTACGTTTAGAAGAATATGGACAGGCATCTTTTAATATAATTTATAGCTTGTTGTCCATATATGGACAGGCATCTTTTAATATAATTTATAGCTTGTTGTCCATATATGGACAGGCATCTTTTAATATAATTTATAGCTTGTTGTCCATATACTGGAAATGTCGACAAAGCAGTGTTAAATTAGCGGACAATCATTTTAGTTAGAAATATTCGATTTATGGAGACTCACTTAAAATAAAACAAAATTTTGTCGAGAACTTAGAGAAGGATCTATTACGTTAACATTTATGTTACAAATTACAAACAAAATTTTGTCGAGAACTTAGAGAAGGATCTATTACGTTAACATTTATGTTACAAATTACAAACAAAATTTTGTCGAGAACTTAGAGAAGGATCTATTACGTTAACATTTATGTTACAAATTACAAACAAAATTAGAAGTCGGACATTTTGTTACTATTGGCAATAATTTATTAAACAGAAGACTTGTTACCAAACTAATTAAGTTACAAGTAGAAAGTCTGACTAAAGTAATAAATAAATTATAAGTCTGTAGACATAGAAGTATTGAACCTGAGAAAGCAAACAAAAATAAAACACAAATATTATCTTAAACATCAAATTGCATTTTTGTTCCAGGCGACGTGTGTACGAATATCACCTGGAGTTCATACAACAATTCAACCTGGAGGCCGACCGCGGTCTTCACACATTCCGTGTTGGAATCAACGAGTATGCAGACATGGTACGTGACATGTCACGTTATGGCCATTACATTAAGTACACATACTAAATGAAATACACAGATAGGGTATGTGATGAGTCAGCATTAAGGCCGTTACTTTAAGTACAGATACTAGATGAAACACACAGACACAATTTATGCGATGTATCCAATTATAACCGTTACATTAAGTACAGATACTAAATGAAATACACAGACCCAATATATGTGGTGGATCCAATTATAGCATTTACACATTAAGTACACATATGATACTAGAAGAAATACGCAGACATGGTATGTGATGTGTCCAAGTTATGGCCGTTACATTAAGTACATATAATTAATGAAATACCTATACATGTCATGAGTTCTGTCAAGAATGTATAATAAAAGAAATTCAAACATGGCAATGGCCATTACCAAACTTAAATATACTTAGGAGTCACGTCGTGTCTACGTCATGCGTCTTAAAATTAAAAACTTGAAAATGTTATGAAAGCGGTAAACATAAGTCACACTGCTCAACATTTACGTCTCCTTAATTTATTATTAGATATGGATTTATGCGTGTGTGTGTGTGTGTGTGTGTGTGTGTGTGTGTGTGTGTGTGTGTGTGTGTGTTTGTGAGAGAGGAGGGAAAAAGAGAGAGAAAGTATGAGTATATATTTGTGTTACTGTTGCATTATATATTATAATTACTCTTATCGCTCATCTTAGTATAGTACTCAGATGACGTCTAAAGTCGAAAAAAAGGACTCAGATGACATCTGAGTTTCAGTGAATGACTCATATGACGTCTGAACTTCAGAAAAGTAATCAGATGATGTATGTGGAGACAGACAGGTGGTTCACTCTAGCTAGTGTATGCACAGCCGATATACACAGACAGATGTCTTGTCTTAAGTAGTGTATTTACACCAGATATATACAGACAGATGTCTTGTCTTAAGTAGTGTATTTACACCAGATATACACAGACAGATGTCTTGTCTTAAGTAGTGTATTTACACTAGATATACACAGACAGATGTCTTGTCTTAAGTAGTGTATTTACACCAGATATATACAGACAGATGGATCGCCCTAAGTAGTGTATGTACACCAGATATATACAGACAGATGGATCCCACCCTCCACCCCCCACCCCACCCAGAAGGCACACACAGTCATGTCAGAGTAATTGTGAACATTATATATTCACAATTATTTCGAGTGTGTGTCTGGAATCAGTGGTGCTGCCATTACATTTCGTCTGTTGAACTTCAGGACTCAATGCAGACAGCAGTATTAGCAATTATTACAATTAGTTTGGATTCCGTTGACCTTATGTTGTATAATTTCCCACTGTATGATGGAATTAAAATTATTTATATGAAACAATTTCATCCTAACAGTAGATTAACGTGAGAAAATGCACCAATAGTTCAGCACATAAAATAGCCATGATTTAAGATTTGGAAAATTTTGAATTTAAGTGCATGTGAATTATTCTATATAATATTTACTTTGCATTTATTGCCAAAAACTCATGCATTAACGTGGATTAACAGCCCAACCATGAATTCCGACGCATTATGAATGGACTTCTAAAACGTAATGAGACCAAGTTTGAGGGCTCCACCTTCCTTCTCCCCAACAACATTGGTGACCTACCCACAGAGGTTGATTGGCGTACCAAGGGTTATGTAACACCGGTCAAAAACCAGGTTAGTTGATGGTCGCACACATTCTGGTTAAATGGCGAGACTGGACAAGAACAATATATATATATTGATTAATTACTACTCGGCAATAATACTCTTTCTTTATTACTGGCAGCCCAATCGTTTATAAAGAAGATATTAATATTTAATACTGACCGCAATATATTTTAGAAGACATTCATATTTACTACTGGCAACCCTATAGTTTATAAAGAGGATATTCATATTTAATACTGGCAAACCTATAGGTTATAAAGAGGATATTCATATTTAATACTGGCAAACCTATAGTTTATAAAGAGGATATTCATATTTAATACTGGCAACCCTATAGTTTATAAAGAAGTCATTCATATTTACTACTAGCAGCACTATAGTTTATAAAGATATCCATATTTATTGATAGCAAACCTAAGGTCAAAAAAATATATCTATAATTACTGCTGGCAACATTATAGTTTTAAAATATATATATATCTACATTTACTAATCGATGCATTATAATTTATATAGAGAATATCCATACCTCAAATCAATATAATTGATAATGTCCCAACAAGGTACTTTCAATTTCATTGCTTAAAGTTAATTACATATCTTTGTAATGATGTAAGTCCACCAAGTTAACAGGGATTTATTTTAGTACTTTATTTTTATTTTAAACTCTAGGTCTTTAATTACATCGCTTGAACATTGACTTATAGGTCACAAATGTAGCATTATTCTAATGTGTAGACTTAAAACTACATAGATTATAGTTCTCGAAGATTCAAGATAAAACATTCTCTACATTAAATGGTACAGTGTTTTAATGTCTAGACCTTTAGTCCCCATAGCTTTAACGATAGAAGTCACAAAGATTCAAGTTAATAACATTTCTTGTAGCAGTTTTTAAATTCTAGACTAAAAGTACTATATTAGCAATATAGGTCACAAAAACTCAAGTAAAACACTAATTTATTGAATCATTGGTTAAAGCTTTAGATTACAATTACACCACTTAACTAGTTAGCTCTCAAAGATTTAGGTTACAACAATTTGTGACAAAGTGTTTTAATTTCTAGATCTATGTTTGCATCATTTTAACAATATATGTCACAAAGGTTGGAGTTTACATCATTTGTTGTAGCAGAGTTTTTAATTAAAGTTCTACCAGCTTCAAGATTTGAACTTTTCTATAGGGACAATGCGGTTCGTGCTGGGCTTTCTCGAGCACCGGGTCACTGGAGGGTCAGTGGTTCAAGAAGACTGGAAAACTGGTGTCACTCTCGGAACAGAACCTCGTGGACTGCTCTCAGAAAGAAGGTGCCGTGTTCTTAGTGTTTTGTTTGTCAATCACCAGTCACGTGCCGTGTTCTTAGTGTTTTGTTTGTCAATCACCAGTCATGTGCGTGTTCTGGGAGTATTTTGTTTGGTCTATCTCCAGTCACGTGTCGTGTTCTGGGAGTATTTTGTTTGGTCTGTCTCCAGTCACGTGTCGTGTTCTTAGAGCGTTTTGTTGAGTTAGTGAATTAATTACAAATTTATGTCTTTAATTAATCCTGACTTAATGAGTTCAGTACATACAATTGAACGACTTTAATCCTTCCTGATGATTACTTGAAAAGTTTCTTTCTATAACCACGATGTTATGACCTTTCAGGTAACCATGGATGTTCTGGTGGTTTGATGGACCAGGCATTTACCTACATCAGGAAGAACAAAGGAATTGATACAGAAGTCTCCTACCCATATTTGGCCAAGGTCAGATGTGGCATCACTCTTTCGTAATTGGACAGCATAAGATCTGATATCACTCAACTTTATTTAGCCTAGATAAGATCTGATATCACTCATCTTTATTTGGCCTAGATAAGATGCGATATCATTCTTACCTTTATTTGGTCTAAATACGATTTGATATCACTTTACCACTTTGCCTGATTTGGATCTGGTATAACTTTATTTCATAGTTAGCTATGAAAAGATTTAATTTTACTCTTTATTGCATTGGGCCTAGATAAGATTTGGTAGCACTCCAGTATTAGTCAAAGGACCAGTACCGTAAAACTCTCAAACATAGTTCATATGCTTTTTATAAAATACAAATGTTTGAATTTCTAGGTTGCCCACCAAATGTCACACCCACTTTACAACCATCAATCTTAACACATCACTTAATCATACCATTCTTCCATACCAATCTGTACAACACAATAACTTCACATACATCAATCATAGCACAACACGTAATCATACCACACTTCCAAACCAATTTTGTTCAATACACCCACGTTACTTAAATCACTTCTTCACCAAACTGTTACACATCCATTTTATATGTCATTCGTCTATCAAAACCAATTCAAGCATAATATTCCTCGTCCACCAACCCCTTTCCCATCATACAAATCACTCTTTCACTAAACTGAACTGTCCATACCCAATTCACATACAACATCCTTCGTCCACCACACTTTCTACATAGACATCACTCCATAATCAAGAACTTTCACACTTGCAACAATTGTAAGTATCTCTTCATTGCTAAACGTTATTATTATAAATTTACTATACATCCCTCTACAAACGACAATCCTACACCTTTTCATATGAAACATCAATATTTTACCAAACGTCACTACTATACCGTTTCCACACAACATCAGTCTTGTACCAAAAGTAAATACTACACCTAAACCACACTTAAGGTCAATCCTGTACCAAATTAAAATAACTCATCTTCTACACATTTAAATCACCACGTCTAACACACTGAACTAACACATCTAGTACACACACAAATCACTCCTACACCATACGAAAACACATTAATATAATGCAATAACCTCGTCCCTTCCCATCATCACTGTATACTGCTGATAAATTGCATTGAAAAAATAAAACTAAAATAAGATTGCACAGAAAGTTGCAATTTAGAGTTTTGTCCATTCCAGCATGAAACAACCTAATTAGTTTTGTCCATTCCAGAATGAATATTTTCAGTTAGAGGTTTGTCTGTTTCAGAATGAAAAATGTTACTGATGGTTTTGACTATTCTAGGTTGCAAAATGTCATTTCAATTTTTGTCCATTCTAGGATGAAAAGTGCCACTTCAAGTCTGCAGCAGTTGGGGCTCAGGACACTGGGTATGTCGATGTGACCCAGAACAGTGAGTCAGCCCTACAGACGGCCGTGGCGACAGTTGGTCCAGTGTCGGTTGCTATTGACGCTAGTCACACGTCTTTCCAGCTGTACAAGACTGGAATTTATTATGAGCCGCAATGCAGTTCTGAGACCCTGGACCATGGTGTACTGGCTGTTGGGTATGGGACGTCCGAGAGTAAAGACTATTGGATCGTTAAGAACAGGTGAGAGTAAAGACTACTGGACAGTTAAGAACAGATGTGAGTAAAGACTACTGGACAGTTAAGAACAGGCGAGAGTAAAGACTAGTGGACAGTTAAGAACAGGTAAGAGTAAAGACTACTGGACAGTTAAGAACAGGCGAGAGTAAAGACTACTGGACAGTTAAGAACAAGTGAGAGTAAAGACTACTGGACAGTTAAGAACAGGTGAGAGTAAAGACTACTGGACAGTTAAGAACAGGCGAGAGTAAAGACTACTGGACAGTTAAGAACAAGTGAGAGTAAAGACTACTGGAAAGTTAGGAACAGGTGAGAGTAAAGACTACTGGACAGTTAGGAACAGGTGAGAGTAAAGACTACTGGACAGTTAAGAACAGGTGAGAGTAAAGACTACTGGACAGTTAAGAACAATTGAGAGTAAAGACTATTGGACAGTTAAGAACAATTGAGAGCAAAGACTATTGGACAGTTAAGAACAATTGAGAGCAAAGACTATTGGACAGTTAAGAACAATTGAGTGCAAAAATTACTGAACAGTTAAGAACAAGTGAGAGCAAAGACTACTGAACAGTTAAGAACAATTGAGAGCAAAGACTATTGGGTCGTTACAAACAGATGACATCAGAAACCTCTAGTTTGTGATTATGGATGAGATCAAAGACTTATACTTGTTGTAAGAATGAATCAAAAGTCTCCTGGTTCATTATAAAGAAGTGTGATAAAGTCTTCCGAGTCATTATTTTAAACATTGTGAGATCAAAATCTAAAGGGTCAATTTACAAAAAAAATAAGATTAAAGCCTCCCACGCGTGAAAACAATAACGTTTAAAGGGTTATATCGAAGTGCGTAATTGTCCTTCTCGTTATCAAACGGAAAGAAAACAGATTTATGATTTGTTATAAAACTAACTTTAACCAGTAGAACTTAAATAATAATTCTTCACTTAACAAGAAAATTAATAAAAATAGTACTTTACATAACCAGAAGAACTCATATATAGTACCTTACTTAAACAGAAGAACTCACAAATTGTACCTTACTTAAACAGAAGAAATTTCAAATAATACTTTACTTAACCAGAAGAATTAACAAAAACAGTGCTTTACGTAACCAGAAGAACTCACAAATAGTACCTTACTTAACCAGAAGAATTAACAAAAACAGTGCTATACGTAACCAGAAGAACTCACAAATAGTATCTTACTTAACCAGGAGAACTCACAAATGGTATCTTACTTAACCAGAAGAATTTACAAATAATACTTTACTTATCCAGAAAAATTAACAAAAACAGTACTTTACGTAAACAGAACTCACAAATAGTATCTTACTTAAAAAAAAGAACTAACAAGTATTGTCTTCTAATTGGGTATTGTATTTGTCCGTCTACCTGAATTATTATAAATCTAAATGAATATTATATTTGTCACCTTACTTGAGTTATTATAAAATCTAAATGAGTATTATTTTTCTTCCTGAAGCTGGGGCACGACTTGGGGTGAGCAAGGTTACATCATGATGTCTCGTAACCGTAACAACAACTGCGGCATTGCTACAATGGCAAGTTACCCAACTGTGTAACACGTTGGATGACACATGAGCATTAAATAAAGTCAAAATGTCAACATTTACAGAACATTTTAATGGAAACTTGTTTTACTCAGATTTGATATGGTTTTTGTATGGTTGTTTTGAAAGCTATTCTGTTCTTCGTTATTTTACAATTGGATTTATTTTATCAAGAAATCGTAGAGTGTATCAGAACAAACAAAGACTTCTCTTCCCCTTTTTCTCGTGCAGGAACGAAGCTTTGCCGTTGATCAGTGTAATTTTGAAATGTTCCTGTGTATATACATTGTACCTGCATTCTGTGATAAAATAAAACTTAAACAAACTAATATTTTTCCAGTTTATGATTTTTTTCGTAAGTAAAATATACTGTCTGTAATAATGTACTGTATTTTTATTCAAATTGCTCACTTCTCACTTCAGAGGCTATTCATTTTCCATATTACTCGTGTTATTCATTTCTCAGATTGCAAGTTGCTCTCTGTTGTTGGAGTTATGCTGTTCTTTGATGGTGTAGAGACTGTGTAGACTCATTTTGTATGTGGTTTTGTTGGAATGGTGGTGTAGACTCATTTTGTATGTGGTTTTGTTGGAATGGTGGTGTAGACTCATTTTGTATGTTGTTTTGTTGGAATGGTGGTGTAGACTCATTTTGTAAGTGGTTTTGTTGGAATGGTGGTGTAGACTCATTTTGTGTGTTGTTTTGTTGGAATGGTGGTGTAGACTCATTTTGTATGCATACTCAAATTTCTTTTTTTTTTCAATTTAAGCAATACTCATTGGTTTTTTATTACTCGAGTGGTACCTTTCCCAGATTGCACTTTACTCAGATTGTACGTTACTGTTTGAATGTTGCTTAAGATTTACATTTCTCACTTTGTAATTCATTCGGTTTGTAATTTACCTATTTGTACGTTATTCATTTAGTGATACTCGGGTTGAACACTTTTAATTTACACAAAACTTGAAAAAATTATGAAAAACACACAAACACTGAAACTCCAAGAAAGTACTTAAGACACTTGAACTTAAATATGAAACTTGAAAAAAGTATCTAAATCTAAAAAATAACATTAAATTTGAAACATTTATTTAAGGCACAAGTACACCTTCATGGAAACTTGAAGCAAGATTCAAAAACAAACAAACATACACATCAATAAAACATTATTTAACATGACATATACTATTTAAACTAATTAACATCAAACAACAAACTATTTAAAACAAGATTATAATTAATTCAAATCAGAATAATATTTATAAAAGATGTTAATAGTTACATGTAGCATAATATTACTGTATTAACGTTAATTAGTTTAATATTAAATTAATGTCTTGCTAATTTTTATTAGCTCTAATCTTGTCTTAATATTGTACTATGTTTTAAAAATATGTTTTCATGTTTATATATTACAAGATTATAATTAAATAAAATCAGAATAATTTATAAAATCTAATATATAACATAAATAAAATATTAAAATTAACTAAAACCAAGGCTATATTGTTATAAGATTATAAATAAATGTTAGAGTTTAATTATTGTTAGAATGCAGTATAATTAATTAATTAGCATTAATGAAAACTTCATTTATTATTGGATTTAATTAATATTTGTAGTATATTCAGATAAGATTTTAATTAATTTGTATTAGTATAACATTAAGAAAAGATTATAATTTATTAGCATTAGCACTGCCATAAAAACAAGATCATAATTAATTAACATCAGTATAACTTTAATGTGAGATTGGACGCATTTATAAGTACAACTTTTACAGGAGTAAAATTAACATTATTACAACATTAATATATGTTTATAACTGATTAAAATTAGTTCATCTGTTACTAAAAGATTACAGCAGACTTGTATTAATGTGACATTATTCTAGATTGGCAATAATTTTAACATCAGTGCAATATTAATACAAGATCTAATTAACATCAGCATAACACTAATGTAAAATTAGGCACTAATTAACCAAACAGTATTATATTAAGACAAGATTGAATTAATGTCTTACAAATTCTAATCTTGTCTTAATATAATACTGTTTAATTAACGTTGTCCCCCTCCGTCCCCCTACCCCACTACACCCCTGATATTAAGTCTTAATCAGTTTTCATTCGGGTCCATGAAATAAAGTTGAAATTAACGTCAAGGGAAATTATTCATTCAAACAAAAGTAGTTTTCATGGTCCTAGGTGTAGCTTATGTAACTTGAATGGCTAGAGTAGCTACTGTAAGGTGTGTGGCTAGTGTAATTAACGTGGTTAGTGTAGCTACTGTAACTTGTGTAGTTTATTCTACTGTTTGACAATCTCGTGGCAATGTAAGATCTACGTCTGTGAACATTAAAGGGAAATAACTGCGTCGAACCTGTAACAGATTCGTATATTCCAACGTCTCCCTCTCTTTCCATTCCCTCCCTTTTTCTTTCCTTCCCCCCCCCTTTCCATTCCCTCCTCTCTCTTTCCATTCTCTCCTCTCTCTTTCCATCCCCTCTCTCTCTTTCCATCCCCTCTCTTTCTCTTTCTATTCTCTCCTCTTTCTCTCCCTTCTCTCTCTTTCCTCTTTCGTTCTCTCTCCACCCTCGCCTCTCTTTCTCTTTTATATATATATATATTCCCCCCTCTCTCATTCATCCCCGCTCTCTTTCCTCTCTCTCTCTCTCTTTCCCTCTCTCTTTCCTCCGTCTAGCAATTTTTCTACCTCTCTCCTTCTCTCTCTGACAGTCACGTGCATTTTATTTACCTAAAAGTTGGTTTAAATGAACGAATACGTAGTGTTCTTTGTTAATTTCAAGAATATATTAATTGAGGCGAGTTAATTTCTTTAAGTTTTCCAAAATTCTGTTAAAAATAAAGTATTGTGCATAAAGAACAACAAAACATTATTATGTAAGCATAAAATTAATTTTGTCAAATCACAAGTGCTTATATATAAATAATTTTGCAAGATTTAAGTGAAAACCACTCATGCATTTCATATTTAATTTCGCGAAAAACGTTGAAGTAACACAGGGTAAGGCTTTGTTTAAATGTGTAAATTTATCATTAATACTAATTTTGTGTGGGCGCGCACACACACTAAAACAAGATATATATTAACGTTTTAAATAGATTAGTCAGCTTGCGAATGTTCCTAGTTAATTTTCAGATTGGTAACAGTCTGGTAGGTACAAAATACAGTCGACACTTCATATAACAATGATTGTCATGTTTGCTGTACAGCACATAGCATACAGACAAGTAGGCCTATACAACCGATCGCACTCCGTTCCAACAGACTTTTCCCCCTTCCCTCTTGGCTATCCTGACGTTCATTATCCGGACTAGTTAATTGTGTCGTCAGTGTAGCAATTTTGCTCAAATAACATATCATTATCCGGACTTGTTAATTATACGAATGCAGTTAATTTGGCCAATTATTCAAGTCTAACTTGAGTTTAATCTCGGTCTGAAAGTTTTAAACCAACTCTTGCTGAGGTTGGCAGCAGAATTGCTGGCAATTTTACACTCGTCCTCTCAGTTTTGTCCTCTGCGAGCGGCACAGAGATAATGTATGCAAGCAAACATGGGTTGGGCGTGCGCTTCGCGTGCAGGCCACGTGACGAGATCAGTCAGCAGTCAAGGAACTGCATACGCAACACTCAGCCCGGCACACGCCTACGTAACGCCTAAAGCGAGACTAGTAGAATATTATGGGATGTAGATATGTAGAGCTCTGCTTTTGAATTTTCTCCACCAACGCCCCCCCTCACAGTCCCATCTCTCTCTCTCTCCTTCTTGTCCCTCTGCATGTGGGGCGTTGTCAACTAAAGTGATTCTCCGAGAGTGGATCGGTCTGGAATATTATATATGAAATAAAATTATTCACACCATCTTTCTGAATTTATTGTCCTCTTGTGATGAAGAAGTTCATTTTAAAGTTATAGTAGAAACTGATGGTACTTGTTCGATTTGTGCCTCCCGTCCATTTCCAACTTTGGCTAATTTCTCAAGAATTACAGTCTTTGGAATAGAAAGATACAGGTTTTGAATAGAATGACTTTAGGTTTTGAAATAGAAAGATACATGTTTTTGGGAGAGAGAGAGATGTCATGGTGAGGAGAGTAAGGGTGTATTTTTTTTAAAATTAGGTTTACCCTGGCAGTGGTTAAAGGAATAATAATACAGGGAGAGTCAGCAAAGCGCTGAACCATCCAACAGCTTGATACACATTACACTTGTTACACGTTCGAGACACAGAGTCTTGATACACATTGATTAAATGCTTCATAAAACTCAAGATAATGTAACAAACCATATGAATCCCCAGGTACAATGAAATAGCTTTATTGCAAAAGAGAAACAAGATAAATTTACAAATTCACAGTTGAAAAATGCTGTTCTTGCTGATAAAGAGATCTTGCTGAGTGTTATCCTCCCATTGGTTTATTGTCTACTCCATGACAGACTAAAGTAACTTGAGTCAACAAATTAGAGTCACATCAGACTAATGTCACTTGAGTCGACAAATTAGAGTCACATGACAAACTAGCCACTAAAACCACATGGCCAACTGTGTCACTAAAGTCACATGACAGACTAGTCACTAAAATCATATGACAGATTGGTCACTAAAGTCATACAGCAGACTTGAGTCACTAGAAGTCACATGACAGACTAGTCACTAAAATCAAATGACAGATTAGTCACTAAAGTCATACGGCAGACTAGTCACATGACAGACTAGAGTCACTAGAAGTGACATGACAGTATCTGTAGAGACTAAGCTCACGTTAAACTGGGGAGCGGTCAGTAAATTTTTCACCCGGATCATCCATGAGAGTCAGAGCATTGGAGTGCTATCTTCTCAACCGTACGCGACACAGTGGGACTGTGATATCAGCTATAAACTTAGTATGACTGAGATATCAGCTAACCACTTAGTATCAGTGAAATATCAGCTAACCACTTAGTGTGACTGCGATATCAGCTATAAACTTAGTATGACTGAGATATCAGCTAACCACTTAGTATCAGTGAAATATCAGCTAACCACTTAGTGTGACTGCGATATCAGCTATAAACTTAGTATGACTAGATACC
Source organism: Sinotaia quadrata (assembly GCA_028829895.1). Classification (NCBI taxonomy): domain Eukaryota; kingdom Metazoa; phylum Mollusca; class Gastropoda; order Architaenioglossa; family Viviparidae; genus Sinotaia; species Sinotaia quadrata. The sequence goes on along the minus strand of CM054181.1, from coordinate 76,150,382 downwards.
AGCTAACCGCCTATTGTAACTGAGATACAAGGTATTCCTTTACCTGTTACTGAGGTACTTGGTACTCAGCTAATTGCAAAGTGGACTGAGGTACTTGGTACTCAGCTAATTGCAAAGTGGACTGAGGTACTTGGTACTCACCTAATTGCAAAGTGGACTGAGGTACTTGGTACTCACCTAATTGCAAAGTGGACTGAGGTACTTGGTACTCAGCTAATTGCGAAGTGGACTGAGGTTCATGGTAAAAAGGTACTCGTTCTTTCCCGCCATAGTGATACTGGGCTATGTTATATACCTGCATTCATGGTGCTACTTAAATCTACTGATCATTACTATTGATCACTTTAATTACTCCTGAATGACTACTACAAAGGTCAAGGTACTTTTCCGTGACTGTCATAAAGGACAAGGTACTTTTCCGTGACTCACAAAGGTAATCTGCCCTGTCGGCAAGGAGTATGGAGGGGCGGCAATGTTGGCGTTTATGCGTGTAAGGCGCAGAACTGAACACACCCGCGAGTACGTGCGTCTATCATACATCAAATCCGGTTTTGTTCCCTTTTGTAATCGGTACTGTTGAACGCACTCATATAATGAGATTTCTTATATATACTTTGCTTGAAGTGTTATTCAATTTATGTTAGTTCCATACTGCTTGAAGTGTTACTCAATTTATGTTAGTTCCACACTGCTTGAAGTATTATACAAATTAGGTTAGTTCCACACTGCCAAGTGTTACTCAATTTATGTTAGTTCCACACTGCTTGAAGTGTTATTCAATTTACGGTTAGTTCCACACTGCTTGAAGTATTATACAAATTAAGTTAGTTCCACACTGTCAAGTGTTACTCAATTTATGTAAGTTCCACACTGCTTGAAGAGTTATTCAATTTATGTTAGTTCCACACTGTTTGAAGTATTATACAAATTAGGTTAGTTCCACACTGCCAAGTATTACTCAATTTATGTTAGTTCCACACTGCTTGAAGTGTTATTCAATTTATGTTAGTTCCACACTGCTTGAAGTATTATACAAATTAGGTTAGTTCCACACTGCCAAGTGTTACTCAATTTATGTAAGTTCCATATGCTTGAGGTATTATACTATTTATGTTAGTTCCACACTGCTTGAAGTCGTACTCAGTTTATGTTAGTTCCACACTGCTTGAAGTCGTACTCAGTTTATGTTAGTTCCACACTGCTTGAAGTCGTACTTAGATCCATACTGCTTGAAGAATTGCTCAATTTTTATTAATTTTTATTAATTCCACACTGCTTGAAGAGCGTCTCAATATGTGTTTGTTTTATACTGCTAGAAGTGTTACTCATTATAGGTTAGTTCCACACTGCTTGAAGTATTATACAACTTAGGTTAGCTCCACACTGTTTGAAGAGTTCATTTATGTTACTTCCACTCTGCTTGAAGTGCTACTCAATTTATGTTAGTTCCACACCGATGAAGAGTTATCCAATTTTCTTTGTTAGTTCCGTACTGCTTTTAGAGTTACTCAATTTATGTTAAAAGTTCCACACTCCTTGAAGAGTTACTCAATTTTTGTTAGTTCCGCACTGCTTTTATAGTCACTCAATTTTTGTTTGTTCCACACTACTTGAAGAGTTACTTAATTTATGTTAGTTCCACACTACTTGAAGAGTTACTCAATTTATGTTAGTTCCACACTACTTGAAGAGTTACTTAATTTTTGTTAGTTCCGTACTGCTTTTATAGTTACTCAATTTTTTGTTAGTTCCGTACTGCTTTTATAGTTACTCAATTTTTTGTTAGTTCCACACTGCTTGAAAGTTACTAAGTTTTTGTTAGTTTCACACTGCTTTTAGAGTTACTCAATTTCTGTTAGTTCCACACTGCTTGAAAAATTACTCAATTTTTTGTTAGTTCCATACATTTAGTAGTAATGTTTGGACGTTCGACCCCTCTGTTTTTCTAGGTCAGTCCGTGTAGTTAGTAGTGCAGCTGAATGCGTTCAGTTTACAGCTAAACGACTTGCGTGTTAAATTTAAAATACAAATGCACATTTTATGCGTTAAACTCAACACAGTTTAAACTACACATTCAACTGGTTAACTAATTAGTTAACTACACAGTGGGGAGGGGGGGTCTACACTCTTCCAGCTTGTGTTGATTTCCCAGAAGGGTTAATTACTCATTTTACGTGTACTGTGCATTTTCAGAGGGGTGTTACGCTGTGCGAACTGTGATGCGCAAGCGCGGCCTGGGACTTGCGCGCTGAGAAAAAAGTTGGGTCTAGCCCTTAGCTGTGTTGTGGACAAAGCGATCTGGCACAGGGGCGCACTCCTTCCCCCTCCCCCAGTGTGGAATGCGTACACAGACTGTGTAAGGGGAACAGTTACCCCTCCAACCATCCGTGCCAGTGAAGGGAAAGTCGTACAGCAGTGAGAACGGAACACGCTAGGGGAAAGTTTGACAACTCGGTAAAGAAACTGTTTTCAGCCGCTCTCGGCGTGTAAACTTTTTTCCTTGCCTTGTCTGCAAAGACCAGGAGTTATTTAACCAAGGGTGTTCTTCAAGTATCGTGGGTATGTAGTGCCATTCTTTCTGCTCTATTCATGCACATTTACAGAGAACGGGGGATGTCTGGGTGGGAAATAATTAGGTGTAAAATTGGACAACTACGCGGACAGTCAGTTCGCTGTCTCAGCAGGAGTCTCAGATAGGTTTGTTCGCAAGTGAATGCTGTTGTGCTTATAATAGGGTCAGAAACCTAACAAGGGGTGTGTGTGTGATCGACTGATCAGACCAACATAATTGATTTATTTTTTTAGGTGTTCATAGTTCATCACTCTTATTCAATTGTTGATACGCGATATTAGTATGTGTGCTGTAATATTAGTAATATCACTGCGATATTAGTAACGTTACCGTGATATTAAAATTACTGCAATATTAGTAAATTTACTGCTATATTATTGACTTTACTGCAATATTAGTGACGTTACTGTAATATTAAAATTACTGCAATATTAGTAAATTTACTGCTATATTATTGACTTTACTGCAATATTAGTGACGTTACTGTGATATTAGTAATGTTACTGCAATATTACTAGTAACGTTACTGCGATATTAGTGACGTTACTGCAATATTAGTGACGTTACTGTGATATTAGTAATGTTACTGCAATATTACTAGTAACTTTACTGCGATATTAGTGACGTTACTGCAATATTACTAGTAACGTTACTGCGATATTAGAAAAGTTACTGAAATATTAGTTATTTTACAGTTTACTGCGATACTATAATGTTACTGCAATATTAGTTATTTTCTTCAAATATTAGTAATGTCACTGCGATATTAATAACCTTACTGCAATATTAATTATTATATATGTAAATGCAATACTAGTGACGTTACTGCAATTTATTTATTTTACTGCAATATTAATAACGTTACTGAGATATTAGTAACTTTACTACTGCAATATTAGTAATGTTACTGCAATAGTAGTTACTTTACTGCAATAGTAGTTACTTTACTTCAATATTAGTAACTTTACTGCAATATTAGTGACTTTACTGCAATATTAGTAATGTTACTGCAATATTTAATAACGTTACTGCAATATTAGTAATGTTACTGCAATATTAGTGACTTTACTGCAATATTAGTGACTTTACTGCAATATTAGTGACTTTACTGCAATATTAGTTACTTTACTGCAATATTGATTACTTTACCTTAATATTAATTACTTTTTATTGCAATATTAGTGACGTTATTCAATATTGGTGAAGTGCATGTCACTTTACTCCAATATTAGTGACATTACTGCTATATTAGTGATGTTACTGCAATATTAGTGACTTTACTGCAGTGTTGGTGACGTCACAGCAATATTGGTGACGTTAAAGCACAGTTGGTGGCGATAATGCAATATTAGTGACTTTACTGCTATATTAGTGACATTACTGCTATATTAGTAACGTTACTGCAATATTAGTGACTTTACTGCTATATTAGTGACATTACTGCTATATTAGTAACGTTACTGCAATATTAGTGACTTTACTGCTATATTAGTGTAGTGAAAGCAATCTTTGTACACTGCACTACAGCCTCTAGAATCTAGAAGCTTTGGTGCGTTTTTTTTTTTTTTTTTAACAGAGTACTTTATAAGCCAAGCTGTGTAATTTTTCTTATACAGCACTAGAATCTGCGTAGAAGTTGTGTAGATATTTTACTAAAAACCTGTAAAACATGAATAGTTTTCTTTTCAACACTAAAGGCGTGCGTAAGCATGTACATTTTTCTTTTACAACATTAAAGATCTATATAAGTCTCGCAGTTCTGTTCTTTTATTATATAGCCTAAATCTAAGAACGGGTGTAGTCTTTTGTTAATGTTATACTCCTCTCAAAAAGCGTGCAAAGTTGGGTAGATTGTATTATTAAAGAATATTTTTAATTTGGGTAGGTTTGATTTTTATTAAACAGCATTTTTAAATTGGGTAGTTTTTATTTTTTTAAACAGTATTTTTTAAGTTGAGTAGGTTATATTATTGTTAAATGTTCTTGTCACATGTCAAATCATGCTCAAGCCTGTATTCTTGTCATATACCAATTCATGTTCAAGTCTGTGTTCTTGTCACACGTCATGTCATTCTCAAACCCGTGTTCTTGTCATATTCCAAGCCATGCTCAAGCCTGTGTTCTTGTCACTAGTCAAGTCATGGTTAAGCTTGTGTTCTTATCCCAGGTCAGGTCATGCTCAAGCCTGTGTTCTTGTCACACTGTCATGTCATGTCCAAGTCTTGCTCAAGCCTGTGTTCTTGTCACACGACAAGTCATGCTCAAGTCTGTGTTCATGTCACACTGTCATGTCATGTCCAAGTCATGCTCAAGTCTGTGTTCTTGTCATACGTCAAGTCATGCTCAAGTCTGTGTTCTTGTCACACGTCAAGTCATGCTCAAGTCTGTGTTCTTGTCACACGACAAGTCATGCTCAAGCATGTGTTCATGTCACACTGTCGTGTCATGTCCAAGTCATGCTCAAGCATGTGTTCTTGTCACAGTCATGTCATGTCCAAGTCATGCTCAAGCCTGTGTTCTTGTCATATACCAAGTAATGTTCAAGGCTGTGTCCTTGTCACAATTTCCTTCTAAATGGAACTTGAATATAAACTTCCTCCCATTTCCTCAAAATGGATCCTATTAGGATCCAGAATACAAAACACTTGACTCGAATGATACCGTTATTGGTAGTCTCACACATAGCCCTTGAATGCTGAAGCTATACTCTTTCACTGATATCTTCACATTTCAGAGTGGCAACACTCAACAAAGCTTTGAATAGTAAAGTTTACGTTTAATCTCCAGTGCATATCAAATACACAAACATTCTGCTTTCCTACAGTGTTTATGCTTCATCCAGTCAGGAAGTAAACACATCATTAATTTAATTTCCTTTATTTCTTTCCACAGTATCATTTTAAGGCAATCTTCAGAACTTTACCAAACATTTCTTTAAGATAACATTAGCTGTATATTTTGAACTCTGCCAACAATTTCTTTAAAGAATTGTTGCTGTGTCTTTTGAACTGTACCAAATATTTCATTTAATATGTTAGCCATGTCTTTTGTCATAATGAGCCGAACATCGCCTATAAACTGTTTAGACTTTTAGTTTTAAACACTACCAAACATTTCTTTAAGGCACTTTTAGCTGTATTGTTTGTCAAATGGAGCCGAACACTAACTATAATAGTATAAAGTATTGTTACGGATGTAAATTGTTAAACACTACCAAGCATTACTTCAAGGTAATGTTAGCTGTATCTTTTGAACTCTACCAAGCATTACTTCAAAGAAATATTAGCTGATCTTTTTGAACTCTACCAAGCATTACTCAAGGTAATGTTAGCTGTATCTTTAGAACTCTACCAAACATTACTTCAAGGTAATGTTAGCTGTATTGTTTGTCGAACGAAGCCGAACACTTAGGCCTACTATAAATTATTGTTACCTGTGTAAACCGTTAAACACTACCAAACATATCTTCAAGGCAATGTTTGCTGTATTGTTTGTCAAATGGAGCTGAACGCTAACTATTATTGTTACCTGTGTAAACTGTTAAACACTACCAAACATATCTTCAAGGTAATGTTTGCTGTATTGTTTGTCAAATGGAGCTGAACGCTAACTATTATTGTTACCTGTGTAAACTGTTAAACACTACCAAACATATCTTCAAGGCAATGTTTGCTGTATTGTTTGTCAAATGGAGCTGAACGCTAACTATTATTGTTACCTGTGTAAACTGTTAAACACTACCAAACATATCTTCAAGGTAATGTTTGCTGTATTGTTTGTCAAATGGAGCTGAACGCTAACTATTATTGTTACCTGTGTAAACTGTTAAACACTACCAAACATATCTTCAAGGTAATGTTTGCTGTATTGTTTGTCAAATGGAGCTGAACGCTAACTATTATTGTTACCTGTGTAAAGTGTTAAACACTACTAAACATATCTTCAAGGTAATGTTTGCTGTATTGTTTGTCAAATGGAGTTGAACGCTAACTATTATTGTTACCTGTGTAAACTGTTAAACACTACCAAACATCTTTAATTTAATATTAGATATAACGAACTCGCATCAGGAGATTCAGTAAAAACATAAGCTGAGAAATGACAGAAATAATGAATATATACCTTTATACAATATTAACAGACGCTGGGCAATAACTAACCTAATGAGCATGGTGCTTGACAATGACAGATGTAATAAACATACTTCTTATTAGTGACTGACCTAACGAACATACAGCTCGACAATGACAGATGTAATAAACATACTTCTTATTAGTGACTGACCTAACGAACATACAGCTCGACAACGACAGATGTAATAAACATACCTCTCAGCAGTGACTGACTTAACAAGTATATGAACATCATAGCCATTTTTAGCGAGTTTTTTTTTTATGTCATAGCCATTTTTAGCCAGCTTTTATACGTCATATCCTTTTTCTTAAAGAGTTTATCAAGTACGTCATAGCTTTTCTCTTTGGGAGTATATATACGTCATACTTTTATCTTGGCGAGTATTAGCACACGTCATAGCCTTTTTTTGTTGGCGAATATATATATATACGTCATTGCTTATTTCTTGATATATATATGTGTGTGTGTGTCATAGCTTTTTTCTTAGCGAGTATATGTACGTCATAGCTTTTTTCTTGGCGAGTGTATATATGTCATAGCTTTTTTCTTGGCGAGTGTATATATGTCATAGCTTTTTTCTTGGCGAGTGTATATATGTCATAGCTTTTTTCTTGGCGAGTGTATATATGTCATAGCTTTTTTCTTGGCGAGTGTATATATGTCATAGCTTTTTTCTTGGCGAGTGTATATATGTCATAGCTTTTTTCTTGGACGAGTGTATATATGTCATAGCTTTTTTCTTGGCGAGTTTGTATATGTCATAGCTTTTTTCTCTGGCGAGTTTGTATATGTCATAGCTTTTTTCTTGGCGAGTGTATATATGTCATAGTTTTTTTCTTGGCGAGTTTGTATATGTCATAGTTTTTTTTCTTGGCGAGTCTATTTATGTCATAGCGATTTTCTTCGCGAGTATGTTTAAGTCATAATGAGTATTGATTTAATTTCATTCATAATTTACCATATTTCACTTCAATCGTAACTTTCTGTAATTTCACTTCAATCATAACTTTCTGTATTTCATTTCAGTCGTAACTTTCTTTATCTCACTTCAATCGTAACTGTCTATATTTCATTTCAGTCGTAACTTTCTTTATCTCACTCCAATCGTAACTTTCTGTATTTCATTTCAGTACTAACTCTCTTTATCTCATTTCAATCGTAACTTTCTGTATTTCATTTTAGTCGTAATTTTTTTAAAATCTCATTTCAGTCGTAACTTTCTGTATTTCATTTCAGTCGTAATGTTCTTTATCTCACTTAAGTCGTAACTTTCTGTAATTCATTTCATTCGTAACTTTCTATATTTCAGTACGATCTTTGTCAGATCGATTCTTATACATTCCATCAGTGCACTGAGTTGACGTAAAATCGTAGCAATTGGCCAGAATAAATTGTTATTTGGTCTGATTCCACAGTTGCACACAGCGGTCACATTTTACAGTTGCTTGATCTGTAGGCCGCGCAATGATTTGTGATGCCCTAGTGTACAAACATACAACTTTAAATCATTACTGTCCAAAGCAATAGTGTACAAACATACAACTTTAAATCATTACTGTCCAAAGCAATACAACAGTTGTGCTTACCGTTCATTCGCGCATAGAAATTTAATTTATTACTGCCCAAAGCAATATATGTGCTTACCATTCAATCGCGCGCAGAAATCAGTTTTTACTGCCCATAGTCATACTTGGGTAATTTTATCGATTCAAAAACAGAAGCCTATATTATTACTGCTAAAGGTAATTTTAAGTTTTGTAATTTCGTTTGCAAACATTTGTCACACATTTACAAGCGAGCATTTTATCTTTTACGAATTTTTTTTTTCGAAGTCAATGCGACCCTGACAATATCAATTACAAAAGTCGTCTGCATAACACGTGACTTGGCATGAATTGTCGAATGTAGGGTAAGGACGGTCTGTCTTTCGACACATCAAGTACATGTGCAGTAATATTTCTCATTGCAAACTTACATGAATCAACTAATTGTAATATTAAAGAAGTATTTCTATTAGCCGGGTCAATAGAGTCATTAAGGTCATAACCAAAATATTGCATACGTACGAGAGAGAGAGAGTGTGTGTGTGTGTGTGTGTGTGTGAGAGAGAGAGAGAGAGACAGACAGACAGACAGACAGACAGACAGAAAGAGATGGGTAGATGGAGGGAGGAACAGACAATCTTCCATAGATCAGGTAGATAATTAATTGTTCTCCAAAGAGCGCCGCCAAGAAACTAACCGTAAGGGAGATAAAAATAAAGATCACTTAAGACATAACTAAGTCAGAGCTTTATGAAAGTCAGTTGTGATTAAAAATTAATAATCATGACAGTTTCAATGACTGTTTTTAATTACACAGTTAAAAGCTCGCTGGAGACAATTAAATGCACACTGGCGACTAAGAATTGCCCCCCTGGTGACAGTGAAATGTTCGCTGGGTACTATGAAATGAGCACTGTGGCCATTGTTTTAGGTCACATGACACTATTTAATAGTCTTTACTTTCACGTCCGATTAGTTCTTTTACATTATTTAATTTTTTTTTAAAAACAAATTTAACTTTAAATGAAGGCCATAAAAGTTATAATTGGTGTATTAAAGACAAAATATTTTTATTTTATTTTATTTGCTTTGCGCTTTCGGTGCCTACAGTTTTATATGATGTTAAGAGGTTAACCTTATTGAAGCATTTTTCTAAATAGTCAAGCTTTTCTCTCTTGAATTTTTTTCTAGACTAAGCCTAGTTGATCTAATCGTGAGTATAACTAAGCTTACTTGATCTAATCAACACTATTGTAAAATCCGTGAGAGAAGTGAATTTAGTGATTTTGAAAATATTTGATTTGATAACTTACTAGTTAAAACTTTACACTTGCAAACATTTGTAGTCCAGACATTAAAAGTTCGAATGACTGATGAATTTTTTAAAATATAAAGACATTTTCCTTTTAAAAAATAACAGAACCAATATTAGTTTTGTGAAATAAAGAATGTGAATAAATTCTTTGAAACCCAAATTCTATAAATACAACAAATATTGTTTCTATAACCTTAAACTCTCTTCCTGAAGCATTTTATTCTTCTGTTTTTCAAGTTTTCCTCTCGACATCATTTCATCTGCTGTGAATGATTTTATACATTGTATTTAGAATATATACCACAACAATCTTAAGTAAAAATATCTTTTGCCCTCTAGCGTAGGCTATAGCAATCTTAACTAAAGAATAACTTTTGTCTAGAGTCTAGACTATAACAGTATATATAACTGGTAGAAATAGACTTTAGACTGAAAGAGAAACAGTAATCAGACTGGTGGAGACAGATTGATGGAGACAGCACAGACGGATGGACACAAGAGTACAGACTAGTGGAGACCGCACAAATTGATGGAGACAGTACAGACTTGGATGGGACATCGCATATTGATGATGATACAGACTCATGGAGACACAGTACACTGTTGGAGACAGTTTGGACTGATGGATATGCTGTATGCAAAGTGGTGGAGACAGTACATGCTGACGGAGACTCATTACAGACTAGTGGGGACAGCTCAGGCTGATGAAGATATTACAGATTGATGGAAACACCTTTGTTGGTGATTATAACAATATTGTGACTCGTATATTCCTTTAAACTGCGTCATTGTTTTGTAAGCATTATGGTAAATATGAGTACTATTATATTATTTAAATCTGTTAACAGTATGTCAATGTTTCCTTTAAACATTTTAATGAGTAAACACTGTCTTAAAATTATGTTCTTAAATCTTGTTGGACAATATTTGCAGTGTTTAAATATATACTACAACGCACAGCTGTGTTTTTAAAACAATGCTGGCAGTGTTTAAATTTATACTACAACGCACAGCTGTGTTTTTAAAACAATGCTGGCAGTGTTTAAATTTATACTACAACGCACAGCTGTTTTTATAACACAGTATTTACAGCGCATAAGTAAACTTTAAACATGTGAAATTCTTCCGTTAAACTATGTTAATTTTTACAGTTACTAGGGATTTAAAAAATATTAATAAATCCTTTAAGCTAAATAAGAATAAATATTGTGAAGCTTATGTTTAAATCTTAACAGACTGATCTATCTATCTATCTATCAATCCCTTAGTCTTGACCGTTGGGGCACCACTGATGACCTGACAGCCAGCTTCCTCCATTCCATTCTGTTCTCTGATAATTAATCTTACTGTATCGCCCAGCTTCAGTCCTGTCCACTCTGAGATGTTATCTTCCCATCTTTTCCTCTGTCTTCTTCTCCTTCGCCCTCCTTACACAGTACCTTGCATGATTGTCTTGGCAAGCTCTGTTGATCGTGTGACATGCCCATACCATTTGTTTTGCATTTTTTCACAATGGCCAATAGCTCTTCATAGGGCCCAATGGCTTGCCTAATTCTGTTTCTTACTTCGTCATTCGTGACATGATCTCTCTATGAAATGCCAAGCAACATTCGAAAGCATCTCATTTCAGTAGCTTGTAACCTCCTTTCTAGATCCGCTGTGAGAGTCCATGACTCACAAGCATATAAGAACACAGATACAACCAAGGAGCGCATCAGTCTGATCTTTGAGCTGACTGAGGTGTTTCTGTCTTTCCAAACTGTCTTCAGCCTTGCCATTGCTGCTATTGTCAGTACAATCCTGGACAATATTTCTGGTTTTGATCCCTCATCTGTCACAATGGCTTCTAAGTACTTGAATTTATTAACTGTTTCCAGCTTCTGATCACCAATCATGATGTCAGTGCCGATGCCACTGTCTTGTTGGTCATCTATTTGGTCTTCTCTGCACTGATTTACCAAAAGCAGTAGCTGTCCTGTCCAGTTTTTGCCACCAACTGAGCTAGCTCCTCCTCATTTTCTGCAACTTGCAAGGCAATCGATGTTATCAGCAAAACGTAAGTTCATTATTGTTCTGCCTCCAATATTGACAGTTCCTTCATGGTCTTCCAGAGCATGTCATGATTCTTTCAAAGAAGATGTTGAAGAGAGTAGGTGAAAACAAGCAGTTTTGTCTTACTCCGACTGTTGTCCTGAGCCAATCTCCTATTTGGCCGTTGAAACAGACTGCGTTGGTGGCCTTGCTGTAAAGGCTTTCTATGATTTTGATCAGGTTGGCATTGTTGTTGTACAGCAGTGGTGCACAAACGTTTTGAGTCAGGGGCCACAATCTGATTTCTTGAAACCTATCGGGGTCACAAAATAGTGAAGATCAAAATCATCCTACACAAGATAGTCATCACATCTAAGAACACACAAATAACGATTAAGATTATAATTAATACAAAGAACTTGCATACTAAGAATTATTCTAAAATTGTTATGATACATCATCTTTAACAAAGTCAGTGTGATGGATAGTGCTTCATGCCAACTGCAAGCTTCAAAATGTCCGGGTAATTGATGATGTGCACCACTGCAAAATTAAAGGCAATACTGCCAAGCAAATTCTATAACCATTTGATGGAGTAGTGCACCAAATATTTACTTTCCCATTGGACATCGCAGGCCACTCAGCGACTCGTCATGGGCTGGAGTTTGTGCACCACTGTTGTACGGCTTCATGGTGGACCAAAGGGCTGCATGCCACATGTCAAATGCCTTCTTAAAGTCTACAAACACATGATAGAGGTCTTGGTGCTGGAGATACTTCTCACATAGTAATCTCAGGTTAAAGATCGATACTTCTCACATAGTAATCTCAGGTTAAAGATCTGTTCAGTTGTGCTTCGCCCTGGTCTGAAGCCTGCCTGTTTTTGGCTATGATTTCCTCTGACTGCGGCTTCAGTCTTTTTAATACAGGGGTCACCAACACGGTGCCCGCGGGCACCAGGTCACCCGCAAAGACCACATAAGTCGCCCGCAGGCCTTTTCTAAGTCTTCACATTATTAATAATGTATAAAGGCAAACTAGAAGAGTGTATCAAACTGGTAGCCCTTCGTATGACTCAGTACCCATGAAGTAGCTCTCAGTATCAAACCCCTGGTTTAATATATCTTTAGCATGACTTTGCTTGGGTGGCATATAAGACTTATCATATGATAGTTCTGACATTGCTGCAAATTGCCTCATAATAACTCCCACAAAAAAAGGCAATTTGCAGCAATTTCAGAACTATCGTACGAAAGACAGACTGATCAGTGCTTCTTGAAACTTTTTTCACGAAATTAAACATTTTGGTTTAAGAGTTTTTAAAATGAAATTGTACAGAAACTTAATATTGCATAGCATGATTTTTATAGGTATAATTGCCCTATGTAAAATGAAATGAACTTTATAACAAACAAAATTTAAAAAATGAAGTGAAAACAGAAATTTATTTACTTATTAAAAAAATCTTTTTCATTATTTTATTTGCTGCATGCAACCAGTAGACTGTGTTACGTCCTTGTTTCTTTCCTCCATGACATATGTGCAATTCAAGGTTACCCGTGATTTGTTCTTTACAGGACATAACCTCTTCGGCCAAGCCTTTAGTAAAACTTATAAATCCTTTCGAAATTGTTCAGGATCTGTTCACAATACGACATTTTACGTCGGTCGCAGATTCTGAGAATTTGGCGGTCTGGAGCTTGAACACTAGTTATCCAAGTTACCTAGAAAGTATGAACAAGAAAGTTCTCAACTATCATCGGAATTCATTTCTACTTAACGGGGCACGCCAGCACTCACCCAGTAGGTCTGCATTATCTCCCCTCCTTACATTTGTAACCTCTGCCAGCGCTGTTTGAGTCAGTCAGAAGCCGATGACACAGCGCGGCAGATCTAACATCCATTAAGTGCGAGAGTTAGCAATCTCGGTGACAATTAATCCGATTGTCCCCATCCTCCAGCCAGATTCACACGCATTGGCTATCGGGAATGTAATGAAATTAGCATTTTGCCCAGCGCGCGGAGCATGACTGCAATTAGAACATTGTTTGCACTTGCACGTGCAATTGCGCGTGACGTGATAGTGCCGCGCGTCACTCTCCTGAGCTCTCTTGTCGTTTGTTTCACGTGCACATTTCCCGGGAAAGATAGTTTTAGTGCGGGAGAGGAAGAGGAGTTAGAATGTTTAATTTAGCGGAGAGGATATGTCCCAGTAGTCTGGCGCGTGCGAATTGTGACATAGAAAACCTGACATTGAAACACAAAGCGCTTTAACGGGTGGAGGCAAACTTTTCCTTCTCAAACTAATCAGGGTAGAGACGGGCAGAAAGCTCAGAAAACTGAACGGGTAGATATAGACAATACCCAATACCTACGATTTATAATTATTTGAATGGCGCTTGAAATATTCTTTGAAAAATGAGCGGATTGGGATTGAGACAGAACCTTTCCGTCTGTTTACAAATAGTTTTTGGGAAATTTAAAAAAATATTTCTTTGAAATATCTATGTCTTTTTTTGAAAAGCTATAGTTAAAGCAATCATTCATTTGGAGTATATATTTAATTAGGCACTATAAATATTTAGTTTTGCACTTTAAGTATTGTTAAACATATTTATGCGCTGGTGTAGATGCCTATACTGTAAACACCGTAAACATACAGCGGGACTATGCTCTCACTATAGCAAATATACAATAGTGTTACAAGAATGAAAGAAAATGATGATTTTTTTGTTTTGTTTAAATGATGAAATTTACTCAGGAATATTTAAATAAACAAGTCTTCATGATGTTTATGTGCTAAAATTCGCGTTAGCATCTTCGAGAAGAAATAAAAGATTTTACTTGGAAAAAAGAGGTCGATATTTTTCCAGTTGAGAAAGCATTCCTGGAATGTGACTATTGGAGCGGAGACATTTTACACTTATGTTCCTATGACAACTCTTTATTCATTCACACACGTGTCATTCACAGCCTTTGTCATTAGTTTGAAATATATGTGTATGTCATTTAACTATGCTACCAGTTTGAAATATGTGAGCTTTGCAATCAATTTGAAATATGCACGATGTGTTAATTGTGTGTTAGTGTGTTGTCTTAAATTGCACATTTGTAACAATAACCACAAATTTCGACATCTAAAACAGATCTCATGTCTAATGCCTTTAGTTTCGGTATTTAGCTTTGTTCACGTGTTGACGGCATTTAGCTTTGTTCCGAAGGCTGACGTCATTTAGCTTTGTTCAGAAGGCTGACGTCATTTAGCTTTGTTCAGAAGGCTGACGTCATTTAGTTTTGTTCAGAAGGCTGACGTCATTTAGCTTTGTTCAGAAGGCTGACGTCATTTCGCAACGAACTGAATTGTTTCCTCCTCGACAGCGGACGTTTGTAATTCTATACAATTACAAGTAATTATTTCTTAAAGCAAGAACATAGTATAATTCTATACAATTACAAGTAATTATTTCTTAAAGCAAGAACATAGTATAATTCTATACAATTACAAGTAATTATTTCTTAAAGCAAGAACATAGTATAATTCTATACAATTACAAGTAATTATTTCTTAAAGCAAGAACATAGTATAATTCTATACAATTACAAGTAATTATTTCTTAAAGCAAGAACATAGTATAATTCTATACAATTACAAGTAATTATTTCTTAAAGCAAGAACATAGTATAATTCTATACAATTACAAGTAATTATTTCTTAAAGCAAGAACATAGTATAATTCTATACAATTACAAGTAATTATTTCTTAAAGCAAGAACATAGTATAATTCTATACAATTACAAGTAATTATTTCTTAAAGCAAGAACATAGTATAATTCTATACAATTACAAGTAATTATTTCTTAAAGCAAGAACATAGTATAATTCTATACAATTACAAGTAATTATTTCTTAAAGCAAGAACATAGTATAATTCTATACAATTACAAGTAATTATTTCTTAAAGCAAGAACATAGTATAGTTCTATACAATTACAAGTAATTATTTCTTAAAGCAAGAACATAGTATAGTTCTATACAATTACAAGTAATTATTTCTTAAAGCAAGAACATAGTATAATTCTATACAATTACAAGTAATTATTTCTTAAAGCAAGAACATAGTATAGTTCTATACAATTACAAGTAATTATTTCTTAAAGCAAGAACATAGTATAATTCTATACAATTACAATAATTATTTCTTAAGCAAGAACATAGTATAATTCTATACAATTACAATAATTATTTCTTAAGCAAGAACATAGTATAATTCTATACAATTACAATAATTATTTCTTAAGCAAGAACATAGTATAATTCTATACAATTACAATAATTATTTCTTAAGCAAGAACATAGTATAATTCTATACAATTACAATAATTATTTCTTAAGCAAGAACATAGTATAATTCTATACAATTACAATAATTATTTCTTAAGCAAGAACATAGTATAATTCTATACAATTACAATAATTATTTCTTAAGCAAGAACATAGTGTAATTCTATACAATTACAAGTAATTATTTCTTAAGCAAGAACATAGTGTAATTCTATACAATTACAATAATTATTTCTTAAGCAAGAACATAGTGTAATTCTATACAATTACAATAATTATTTCTTAAGCAAGAACATAGTGTAATTCTATACAATTACAATAATTATTTCTTAAGCAAGAACATAGTGTAATTCTATACAATTACAATAATTATTTCTTAAGCAAGAACATAGTGTAATTCTATACAATTACAATAATTATTTCTTAAGCAAGAACATAGTGTAATTCTATACAATTACAATAATTATTTCTTAAGCAAGAACATAGTGTAATTCTATACAATTACAATAATTATTTCTTAAGCAAGAACATAGTGTAATTCTATACAATTACAATAATTATTTCTTAAGCAAGAACATAGTATAATTCTATACAATTACAATAATTATTTCTTAAGCAAGAACATAGTATAATTCTATACAATTACAATAATTATTTCTTAAGCAAGAACATAGTGTAATTCTATACAATTACAATAATTATTTCTTAAGCAAGAACATAGTGTAATTCTATACAATTACAATAATTATTTCTTAAGCAAGAACATCGTGTAATTCTATACAATTACAATAATTATTTCTTAAAGCAAGAACATAGTGTAATTCTATACAATTACAAGTAATTATTTCTTAAAGCAAGAACATAGTATAATTCTATACAATTACAATAATTATTTCTTAAAGCAAGAACATAGTGTAATTCTATACAATTACAAGTAATTATTTCTTAAGCAAGAACACGGTGTAATTCTATACAATTACAATAATTATTTCTTAAAGCAAGAACATAGTAAAGCCCTGCAAATAATTTTATGCAGCTTTCAGGTATTTTATAAAAGAATAACAAATTTACTGTGAAACCTGGAAATATTTCCGTGTTCACATATTACACACTACCTTAAGCTAAAAGAGAAACAGTTCATTCATAAAACAATTCTGTTTTTTAATACCTTCAGTTAAAATACCTTCACACGCCTGGTAAAATAAAGCATACCTTCTCCTTAAGGGTTTTGACTCAAAAGTAAAAAGAATATATATATATATCTCCTCTTCTATCTTTTATTCTCTTGGCCAAATGATTTGACTATCTCAAAGTCACACTCTTAACGTTAGTGTACGGACTTTCCCCTTCACAGGCAATTTCCTCCCCTGCTCAGGTCAGCCAGAATAGTAATTATAGTTTGTTTTTCATTTCACCTTCTGTCACAATACAGAGGCTAATCTCTCCTGTAATGAGTCGCAGATGTGATAAATGGGCTTTTACTCTTACTCACGTATGCCTCGCAAGTATTGGTTTTCTCTTACAGCCTGGTGCACACGGTACTTCAGTAGTAAGCGTGATGTCCCCACTTCCGAGTATGTATTGGTTTCTCAAACCTAACAACTCAGCGGCTAATATCACAAGGCTACTATTCATAGTCCTATTAACACAAGATATTGGTCAAGAACGGTACCAGCCTTCCTACTTAACTGGCTTGCATTGTGTAAAATATCGGAAAGTGTTGATAAATATTCAGAAGTATTGCTTCCGATTTTAAATTCCACAACGTTTCTGACTGGCAAATTTTATTCATATTCATGAGCATAATTAAATATGCATTTTCCCTAGAACTCTTTACAGTGCCTATTCCTACCCTGTATCTTTATCTTTCGTCAGTGAGTTAAACTTTTTGAAACATGGAGTAAGTAAGTAAGTCAAGAATAATGGACTTCTAAACGTTTTGATACATCGAGCTGACTGCTAAGTCAAGAGTAATGGACTTCTTAACGATTTGAAACATGCCAGTAAATAAAGAGTAGTGGACTTTTTAATGTTTTGAAACATGGAGCTGAGAGTAAGTCAAGACTAGTGGACATGTTTTGAAACATGGAGCTGAGAGTAAGTCAAGAGTAGTGGACTTTGTAATGTTTTGAAGCATGGAGCTGAGAGTGAGTCAAGTGTAGTGGACTTCTTAACGTTTGAAACATGGAGCTGAGAGTGAGTCAAGAGCAATGGACTTCTTAACGTTTGAAACATGGAGCTGAAAGTGAGTCAAGGGTAATGGACTTCTTAACGTTTGAAACATGGAGCTGAGAGTAAGTCAAGAGTAGTGGACTTTGTAATGTTTTGAAACATGGAGCTGAGAGTGAGTCAAGAGTAATGGACTTCTTAACGTTTGAAACATGGAGCTGAGAGTGAGTCAAGAGCAATGGACTTCTTAACGTTTGAAACATGGAGCTGAGAGTGAGTCAAGAGCAATGGACTTCTTAATGTTTGAAACATGGAGCTGAGAGTGAGTCAAGAGCAATGGACTTCTTAATGTTTGAAACATGGAGCTGAGAGTGAGTCAAGAGCAATGGACGTTAGAACGTACGCATGCCTATGTCTTTCCCTGTGTCTAAGCTCAAAACTCTAAATCGCTAGTGCTTTGTCTTTGTTTATTTCTGAAGACAAAACTCTAAATCGCTAGTCCTTTGTCTTTGTTTATTTCTGAAGACAAAACTCTAAATCGCTAGTGCTTTGTCTTTGTTTATTTCTGAAGACAAAACTCTAAATCGCTAGTGCTTTGTCTTTGTTTATTTCTGAAGACACGTTATGAGTGAAATCGTGATGTATCAAATCCAGCGCAAACTTTTCCTGTTGAGTCGTTTTTCTTGGTGTGCTTCTTAGTCTTACTACGTCCACAAAGCAAAACACTTCCGTATTACAGTTTATGTATTATCGATTAGTTTTACATAGTCCACCAGGCAAAACACTTCCATATTAAGGTTTATATATTATCGATTAGTTTTACATAGTCCACAAAGCAAAACACTTCCATATTACAGTTTATATATTATCGATTAGTTTTACATAGTTCACAAAGCAAAACACTTCCATATTACAGTTTATATATTATCGATTAGTTTTACATAGTCCAAGTAATCTTATTCACAATGACGTATCTCTTCATTATGTCGCTTAACTGCATCTTGTGTCGGGGTGGGATACGGATGGAAACCTTATTAATTTTAACTCTAATCTCTGGGTTGAACGTCTCTTGCGTCGGGATGGGGTACGGGTGTAAACCTTCTCTAGAATCTTATTCAACACTAATCTCTAGGTTGGGCGTCTCTGGTTTCGAGATGGGATACGGGTGGAAATCTCTAGAATCTTATTCAACACTAATCTCTAGGCTGGGCGTCTCTGGTTTCGAGATGGGGTACGGGTGGAAATCTCTAGAATCTTATTCAACACTAATCTGTTTGGGGACGGCGTCACTACTTGAATCGTGACTGGCTCTCAGCAAGGGGAGTAATACATGATGCAATTTTGGGCACACAATATACACGTTGTGTTTCTTTTTAAGATACTAAAATCTTTTTCACCAAAGTACCATTAAGTGTAAATAATGGACTTCATAACTAATTAGGATATAAATTTTAAATACTAAGATCTTTTTCACCAAAGTACCATTAACTGTAAATAATGGACTTCATAACTAATTAGGATATAAATTTTAAAAAGCAATGATACGTTCATCTTTATAAAAAAAAAAACTGCCTGTCCTTCACTCTATTTTTAAAGTTGTCAATATTCGTGCGCATAAATGAAAGGTTAATTAGTTTATTAGTTATGTTCATAGCTGGAATAATAATTAGAACATAAATGGACTGTTGTCTTTTAATTTAAATAATCATTCTATTTTTTAACTAAAGTTAGTTTTATGCTGTAAATGGACGGTTGTCTATGTAATATTAAATGACTTTTCTATTTTTTAACTAAAGTTAGTTTTATGCTGTAAATGGGCGGTTGTCTATGTAATATTAAATGACCATTCTATTTTTTTTTTAACTAAAGTTAGTTTTATGCTGTAAATGGACGGTTGTCTATGTAATATTAAATGACCATTCTATTTTTTTTGTTAAACTAGTGTGGTTTGTTTATTTCATTTCAGCTTTCGACATTTGTCGGTGCTGTCGGGTAGGCGATGTGCCAGTCATGTCGGGTGGGCAATGCGCCAGTCCTGGGAGCAACAGCGCATGGGAGTACATTTGCATGTAGTCGCTCTTCAACACCCTCTCCATGACAACTCCAACAGTTTACCTCTAGACATTTCACTTCGTCATTGCCCATACTTCACTTCGTCATCATCTACAGTTCACTTCGTCATTGTCTATACTTCATTTCGCCCTTATCAAGAAAATTGTAAAAGATATTACTCTAAGAAAATCCACTGCGTCTCTACCATGGGAATATCGTGACAATTTCTGCTGTGAGAAAATTCTATTTTCGTCTATATGGTGAGAAAATCGCGACAGATTTCTGATAAAAATTAAATCAAATGCATGTAAACATTTGCAAAACGCAGTCCAGATGTGCAAGTTACTTTGTCTAGCAGGGGACAGCAGAAGTTTCACTGGTAAGGATGGAATTTTATTAATAATTACTGTGAGCTGTCTAAATCACTTGACTCTGATTGTGGCTTTGAATCTGAGTCACCTGCACCTGTGTCTGTATTCAACTATCCATATTCATCTCTGTCCGTATTCACCTGTCTCTATCCATCTATCTATAATCACCTATCTGTATTCACCTTTCTGTATTCACCTATCTGTATTCACCTGTATGTAATCATCTATCTGTATTCATCTGTCTGTATTCGACTATCTGTATTTACCTGTATATATTCATCTATCTGTATTCACCTGTATGTATTCACCTGTCTATATCCACCTATCTGTATTCACCTTTTTGTAATTATCTGTATTCACCTGTCTATATTTACCTTTGTCGTCAGTAACATGCGTCTCTTTTCACTTGTGTCTGGTGAAACCTGTATCAGTATTCATCTGCCTTTGGTGTCCACCTGTCTATAGTAACCTATTTCTATAGTAACGTGTGTCAGTCAGTATTTGTGTCTGTGTTCACCTTATCTCTGTATTTGTCTATGTCTGTTTTCACCTATGTCTGTATTTGCCTGTGTTTTTTGATCATATAGTCTGCATTTACATGTGTTTGTGATCATGATGTCTGCATTTACCTGTGTCTGTATTCCTTATGTGTGCTTATCTATGACTGTATTTACCAAAGTTTGTGTTCATCTGTGACCGTACTTACCACGTCTCTGTTCACCTGTGACGGTATTTACTGGTGTCAGTGTTCACTTGTGTGTATACTAACCTATGACTGTTATTATTGGTATCTGTCTTCATATATGACTGTATCTACCGTGTTCATCATGACCGTTTTTACCAATGTCTGTGTTCACTTATGACTGTTTATACCTGTCTGCATTCATCTCTGACTATATTTACCAATGTCTGTGTTCACCTACATTATTTACCTGTGTAAGTATTGTACTCACCTCTCTTTGGAGCTACCTATGTTCATCACTATTAGCATTAAATTGTTTGCACTTTCTAACATTCTTTAAACACGTGACATTATCATCAAACTTCGATTGTTCTCTGTTAAGTTCCTCGTCAGGGCATATAAGATTAACATTATTGTCAGACGTCACGTCGTTATCAGGACCTCGTTTGTTCTCTATTGATAGTATTTATAGACGTGACCTCATTATCAGGACCTCGTTTGTTCTCGTAATATTTCTTATAGGCTTTACGTCATTATCAGGCCCTAACATTCTTCAGGACCTAGTTTGTTCTCTGTTAGCATTCTTTAAAGATGTAACTTTGTCAGGGTCTAGTTTGTTCTCTGTTAATATTCTTCAAGACGAGATACTTTCATCAGGACCTAGTTTGTTCTCTGTTAACATTCTTTAAAGATGTAACTTTGTCAGGGTCTAGTTTGTCCTCTGTTAACATTCTTTAAAGATGTAACTTTGTCAGGGTCTTGTTTGTTCTCTGTTAACATTCTTTAAAGATGTAACTTTGTCAGGGTCTTGTTTGTCCTCTGTTAACATTCTTTAAAGATGTAACTTTGTCAGGGTCTTGTTTGTCCTCTGTTTACATTCTTTAAAGATGTAACTTTGTCAGGGTCTTGTTTGTTCTCTGTTAACATTCTTTAAAGATGTAACTTTGTCAGGGTCTTGTTTGTTCTCTGTTAACATTCTTTAAAGATGTAACTTTGTCAGGGTCTTGTTTGTCCTCTGTTAACATTCTTTAAAGATGTAACTTTGTCAGGGTCTTGTTTGTCCTCTGTTAACATTCTTTAAAGCTGTAACTTTGTCAGGGTCTTGTTTGTTCTCTGTTAACATTCTTTAAAGATGTAACTTTGTCAGGGTCTTGTTTGTTCTCTGTTAACATTCTTTAAAGATGTAACTATGATTTGAGGGTGGGTACGCTATCATTGAGGTAGTACTATCTTATGTAAAAGTCATCTCATGCATTGATATTAACAAATCAGTTTATGTGCACTTAATAAAACTGTCTTAATTTACTTTATATTCAGAAATAAATATTATTTTGACTACTACTTGATAAATGCATTTTTTTATTTGCTATTTGTCTATGTTTCCTTGCCATATTTATTTCAACACAATTATGCATGATTTATATCGAATATTTTTACATCCCATTATATAATTCTTGTGATCCGATTTCTCTACAATCAGTTGATAATAGTTTGTGCGATGAACTTTGAGGAGCTGGGGTGGTAGCGCTCACTGTCGTACAATTGGTTGTGCGGCCGTATGACTTGGGTTCAAGACCCACTCTGGTCGATGACCTTTTCAGACATTACTTGTAGGAATTGAAGCACTCTGAGAGCCCTCAATAAAATGTACATTTTATTCTTCTTTGTATTTTTCTCTTTTTTCTTTATTCATTTTTTCTTTCTTTTTCATGTATTTTTTTTTTAATTTTACCTTGCCACTCATACTTTGTCACCATTCCTTGACTTCAGTGGGTGAACTGGGTCATGGCCATTAGCGGCAAGAAGACAACAAATACAACGGCCGTTGGCGACATGGTGCGAGACCAGAAGGGCGGACCATGTGGCAGAAAGCGAATGTGGATCTTCCTAATTCTTGGAGTTTTGCTTCTTGTGCTGGGGCTTGTCATTGGTGGAATCTATCTCAACGTTCGCTCTTTGACCTCCAGTCTTCAAAACACAGAGGTCTTGCCCACTTATGTTCCCGTAGCTACGGTAAGTTCTCTTGTGCAGTTTGTAGAAGATTTGTTGTTGTGTTATGTGCTACGGTAAGTTCCCTTGTGCAGTTTGTAGAAGATTTGTTGTTGCGTTATGTGCTACGGTAAGTTCCCTTGTGCAGTTTGTAGAAGTTTTGTTGTTGTGTTATGTGCTACGGTAAGTTCCCTTGTGCAGTTTGTAGAAGTTTTGTTGTTGTGTTATGTACTACGGTAAGTTCCCTTGTGCAGTTTGTAGATTTGTAGTTGTGTTATGTACTACGGTAAGTTCCCTTGTGCAGTTTGTAGAAGTTTTGTTGTTGTGTTATGTGCGTGTGAGTGAATTATGAAAGTACTTTACGTCCACACAAATAGCCAATGCAGTGACTTTAGAATGAAAAATAACCCCAAATCTTGTGTAAATTGTTCAAGTACCCACAATTTATGGACGTCACTCACTCCTACAGTGATGTCGTCTTGCAATATTTGTCAATGTAGAAAAAAAATTCTTCTCTGTGATGTCTCAGTGGAACATAAAATATTTAGATAACTCTTCTGTGTTATTTATCTGTGGAACATAAAATATTTAGATAACTCTTCTGTTATTTATCTGTGGAACATAAAATATTTAGATAACTCTTCTGTTATTTATCTGTGGAACATAAAATATTTAGATAACTCTTCTGTGTTATTTATCTGTGGAACATAAAATATTTAAATAACTCTTCTGTATATAATGTTTATGTGAAACAAAATATTTAGATAATTCCCTGTGAGGTCTGTTTGGAACAAAATATTTATATAATTCTTCTCTCTGACATCGATATAGAGCATAAAATATTTAGGCAACTCCTCTGTGACGTCCGTGTAGAACAGGGGTGTCAAATCAATCGCACAGGGGGCCAAAACTCAAATCACACTTAAGGCTGTGGGCCGAATTGTATAAACATTCATTGAGCAGTGGAAAACTAAACCGTTTTTAAACAATAATATGAATTAAAACAGATGAAAGTGAAAATAATAACAAATCAAGGCATACCAATGTTTGCTCTTATGTCAATTTGTCAGAGGTGGATGTTTGGCATATTTTCTTGGCAACAAATTCGTTTATGTTTGGAGTAAGATTCTGTGTTATGGAGATTCTCAGGATGGACTGCAGGTGTTCATCACTGAGACGACTCCTGTGTGATGTTTTGTTAATCTTCACTATAGAGAACAGTTGTTCACACAGATATGTGCTACCAAACATGCTCAAAGTTCGAGCCGCATGTAGACGAAGCTGGGGCATTGCTTCAGGATTGAAATGAGTGAACTGTGCGGGCCCCACAGTGTCGTACTTTGCCTTTAGTGCCCCATTACAAAACAGCTCTATGAGCTCCATCTGCAAATGTACAGGTGCAGTTTCATGACGATAGCAAATGGTTTGCGAAAGAGCTCGAAATTACTTTTCTGTGCTTCACAAGT
The DNA here is from genome assembly GCA_028829895.1 of Sinotaia quadrata. NCBI lineage: Eukaryota > Metazoa > Mollusca > Gastropoda > Architaenioglossa > Viviparidae > Sinotaia > Sinotaia quadrata. The sequence continues at coordinate 76,125,714 of CM054181.1, read as the reverse complement.
CACTAAAGCGCCGTGCGAACTCAGCATGAAGTGAGCTCAGTTTTTCAGCAAAGTGTGCATTTGAGAACACCATGATGCTGACTTGGTTCAACATTGCTTTGCAACATGGAAAGTGAGACAAGTTGCAATGGTGCATTTGTGTCTCCATATCTTTTGCTGTTCGTGAAATGACAGATTTCCTCGATCAGCTGGAAAACTCTACTGAAAACTTTTTCCCGACTTAGCCACCGCAACTCTGTATGATAAGGCATGTCGCTGAACTCTGAATCTGTGATGTTAGATTTCTTTTCAATTCTTCTACCTTCTGTAGCTTCTGCTCTGCATTCAGTTTTTTCAACTTGTCTTGATGTTTAATCTCATAGTGCAGTCTCAGATTATATTCCTTGATCACAGCCACATTATCTCCGCAAATTAGACAGACAGGTTTACCGCCAATATCAGTAAACATATATTCACCCTCCCAGGGACTTTTCAGAAACAACTTTTCTCTTGGTCATTTTAATGGCTAGCTTTTATTTAAAATTAAGATTGTTCATCTACCGACAGACGCTTGATTGGTATGACATAAGCGGGAAGGAGTGATGTAATATCTGGCCAATCCAAAAAGAGCAACAGAACGTTGCTAAGTTATTGTAATGACGAAATCCACCTACTACACAGCTTTCATTTTCGCTCATTCTGATGGACTGGGGAATGCTCTTAGGCAGCCTTTCGTTCCGGAATTAAGGAATTTGATTTGCACTCCATATCGCCAGGCCATTAAAAAATATTTTTGCCTAAAATTCTCTCGCGGGCCAGATATAATGTACGCCGGGCCGGATGTGGCCCGCGGGCCGTCAGTTTGACACCTGTGGCGTGGAACATAAAATATATAGATAACTTTTCTCTGATGTCTGTGTGAAACATAAAATATTTAGATAACTCTTCTCTGATGTTTGTGTGGAACATAAAATATTTAGATAACTCTTCTCTGATGTTTGTGTGGAACATAAAATATTTAGATAACTTTTTTCTGATGTCTGTGTGAAACATACAATATTTAGATAACTCTTCTCTCTGACATCTGTGTGGAATATAAAATATTTAGATAACCCTTCTCTCTGAGGTCTGTGTGGAATATAAAATATTTAGATAACTCTTCTCTGGTGTCTGTGTGGAACATAACATATTTAGATAACCCTTCTCTCTGACGTCTGTGTCGAACATAAATTATTATTTAAATACTTCTTCTCTGTAACGTCTTTGTGGAACATCAAATTTTAGGGTGATTCATCACTATGGCAAATGTATGGAACGTGAACTATTTAGGTGATTCATCATTGTGACGTTTGTGGAGCATTTGAACTGTTCAAATGTTTAGGTGATTTATCACTCTGAAGACTCTGTGAAGCGTGCAATGCTTAGGTGATTCATTCATCACTGTGACATAGGTTGGGAACGTGAAATCGTGGTGTGATTCACCCCATTATGTCTTTGTAGAATATACAATATTTATGTGAAATTCAGAGTTCATCTCCATTACTATGACGTCTGGAACATACAATGTTTGGGTGATATCAAACGTGAAAGGGTTCAGGCGCGTGCTTGTGTGTATGTGTGTGTGTGTATGTGTGTGTGTATGTGTGTGTGTGAAACGTAAAGCTGCATGACTTCAGAAGTTTACGTGGAAAGTATCTTTTGTTTGAAAGTGGAGTATCAAACTATGTGAAATAACGAATGTAGTAACGGATGCGTAACACTTTGTGAAATTTGTAAAAAGGTGTACAAAACGAAGTGTTGCGTTACTTGTAATATTTACAACATCACTACATTTGTGATATGTACAGTATCTCAGCACCTATAATATGTACAGTTTCTTTGTACTTGTAATAACTAGAGCATCGCTACATTTGTAAACAGAGCCGCTACACTTGTATTGAGTACCATATCACTGCACTGTAACATGTACAACATTGCTACATTTGTAACATGTACAGAATCTCTACACCTATTGAGTACAGTATCGCTACACTTGTAATATGTACAGTATAGTATCTCTACACCAATTGAGTAAAATATCGCTACACTTGTAATATGTACAGTATAGTATCTCTACACCAATTGAGTAAAATATCGCTACACTTGTGTTATGTACAGTATAGTATCTCTACACCTATTGAGTAAAATATCGCTACACTTGTAATATGTACAGTATAGTATCTCTACACCAATTGAGTAAAATATCGCTACACTTGTGTTATGTACAGTATAGTATCTCTACACCTATTGAGTAAAATATCGCTACACTTGTAATATGTACAGTATAGTATCTCTACACCTATTGAGTAAAATATCGTACACTTTTGTAATATGAACACCTTCTAATGAATACAGTATTGCTACATTTATAATACAGAATCTCCACATCTTCTAATGAGTATAGCATTGCTACACTTGTAATATGTATAGTATCGCTACATTTGTAATATGTACAGCATAGCTACATTTGTTATATGTACAGTATTGCTACATTTGTAATGAATACATTATTGTTACACTTATAAAGTGTACAGCATCGATACATTTGTAATGATTACAATTTCGCTACATCGGTAATATGTACAATATAGCTACATTTGTAATATGTACACCATCGCTATATTGTAATAGGGTACAGTATCGGCACATTTGTAACTTTTACTTCTTCGCTACTTTGGTAACATGTATATAGCATCGTTACACTCGAAATGTCTATCAGCATCATATTATTACCTGTATACTTTCAAACATTGTACTTTTATTATGTATCAGTGTTACACTTGTATTATATATCATATCATTCTACTTGCAAAATTACCCTACATTTACATCTTGTATAACATCATAATGCGTTTTATTATACATGTAAAATTATAGATGTATATCATCTTTGTGCTTGTAAACAGTATAACATCCTTGCAGATTATAGTTTAATTAAATTTAGAAATGTAAAGTGCTGTTATACTTTGAATATGACTGCCTTATGACAAAGTTGTTATTTTATATTAGGATATAATTATAACCACCATTAATTATAAAGCTGGCCTTACCACTACAGTCAGACCATGCGTAGTTTCAAGTTAAATCATTGTAGGTGAGTTTAGCGGTGTACCCATTTCCATTCTAAGGTAATTAACTCTACGAAGCAAACATTGTGATGAAATACTAATACTTAAATTCCTAGTAAACAGTATTGAAAATAACACTTGAATAATGTATAAAATTTAAGTCGGCAAGGTTAAAATATAATGTTTTATAAAGTGGTTGATTTATAATTTTATCAAGTAGTTACCTGGCCTGTACGGATAAGCACTAAAGAAGTGTTGTTATACATTAGTTTGCAAGATAATTATAGGGTGTATGTTGCCAGTCAGACTCCAGTTCAAGGATAATTTCACAATCTTGTTGAGGTCGTCGTTCGCCCATGACCTTGTCTAACGCGTAAACATCTTTGATAATTGTTGTTAATTTTTTCAAAATGTCGGCTTTGAATATAATATTACTGTGGGGGGGAAGCTATTGCAAACTGTTTCTCTCCTTACTCTTGTCTTTTGCCAACGACATCGAAAGACAAAATATTAAGGCGGGCCTGCAGACACCCATACTGTCTTCAAACTTCAAGGAAGGCACGTCCTACTGTACTCCTTTTTGTGGCGTTAACATCACGTGATCTGTACAAACCGATTTTCAGTTGATTTTAGGGTTGAAAAACTGAAATCTCTACCCTCTCTCCCCGTGTCGTGTTTCGGTCTCAGTCCACCAGTAGGACTTTCGCACTCCCCTTGAGCTGACACACTCAACAATCCACCCCACGACATGCATGCGTTTGCAGCCTTGGTAAGATGCAGACAACGTGCATTACACAAACGCCATGTGTATGTGTATGTTGTATAAGTATGTGCGCGCGTTATCTGCAGTAGTAGAGTTGAGCATTATGAGGTGAGGTGAGCGAGTCAGACTAGCATGTGCAGTTAAAATTATTATTCGTCTGTTGACCGTAGCACAAACTGCATCCTCGCGCTCAGAGCACACAAACAGCAGTAAACACGTGCGTTACACATGCACCAGCCTCGCGTGTACAATATGCCAACATCCTCACATTCAGAGTAGATGAAACTATTTTTCAAGAAATTCTGCACACAAACATCACGCATATATATATATACACGTACGTATATTCATTTATACGTAGTCTTAACTGTTGATTGACCTAGATTCTCTTCAATTTAAAACAGGTCATTCATGACTAAAATTGTAGGTTCTAACGGATTCGATTCACTATAAACAGTTCACTTATAATTGTTAAAAACGTGTAATTTAAAACTTTGAATTCGCGCACAGGAGGAACTTTAAATGTACTATTATTATCCATTTATATAACCATTTCCCCTTCTAATATAGCAAGCTAACATGCTCATGGTCAGTGCTTTTGATACATTTATTTGGGGTAGGATGGGAGGTGTCTTTATAAGTTAATCTCCACCTTTTTAAATACTACACACACCTCAATGCGTGGCATTATGTTGTAATCCTTTAATTCATTCCTGTTAAGGGACACCAGGAAAAAACCCAACCTGGAATCTTCGGTTATTATTCACACCTTTTCCCCCTTCACTCTCACCCCCACCATCTTCTCCATGTCTGCTCCCGCAGCCTTCGCCGATATGCATCCTCTTCCTTCCCACTCGCCCCACTTGACACCGCGAGGGGGTTGACGACACCGCGAGGGGAGTGGGTGGCGGAAAAGAGTTGAGTAGTGAACTTTCCCACGGCGTGAAGTCACTCGGGTAATTGTACACCACCGGGTCAAGTCGTGCGGGCGGATAAAGCTGAACAGCCGGCCGTTTTGTACTGTTGTAGAAGATGTTCAATGAGACATAGGAACTTGGGGTTAATTTGCCTTTTTTGAGTCGCTTCTATTGTGTGGAAGTGTTTAAAGCACATTCGCCATCACGTCTTGGGAAGGCTGTCATGAATTTGCTAATAAAGAAAATAAAATATTACTCACACAGTTAAAAAAAAAAAAATAATAATCAACTTCAAGTGTATTGAGAGAACACCAGCGTACTTTAGTGGAGCCTAAATTTGGGTTACTGCTTTCTTCTTCTTTTTTAAGCTTACAGACTTAAGATACAGCGATTTTGGAGTAACCTAGGTAACGCCGCTTTGACGCAAGTTGTACCTTATTAGAGTGTAAACTTGTACGTACACCTGTCAACGTCTTGAGGTCAAAATTTACGAAAATCTTCATTGAGAAGACAAAGTATTTGCTGGGAGTCAAAGTTTATATCAGCGTGTTGTGCGTGCAATTCATCTGCACTACGCCGCTGTTTATGTGTACTAGTCAAAGAACGTCAGGCAAGCTGTCCGGTCAAAGTGCTAAACTTAGCCACTCGAGCAACTCTCATTGCTGACGTTTGGCCAACTCAGAGCAACTCTTGCTCACTTCTGATGATGGGCCAACTGAGCAATATTCTCATTTCTAACGATTGGCCAGCAGAGCAACACTCTCTCACTTTTGACGATTGGCCAACTCAGAGGAACACTCTCTTACATCTGACGATTGGCCAACTCGGAGCAACACTCAATAACTCCTGATGATTGGTCAGCTAATGGCAACACTGCTTCTGATGATTGTCTAATTCGGAGCAATTCGTTCATCTAACTCAGTTCTCATGATTGGTCAACCCCAAACAACACTCACTTCTGACGATTGGTCAACCCAGAGTAATACTCACCCACTTCTGACATCACCTTATGCTAATGCTAAGGAGCGATTAAGGATTGCCCGTAAGTTTTTCACCAGCACGGCTATCACACCTCTCCTGACCTCTAATTCTACTGATTGTCTCTTAATTTCATTTTCAGGGTAGGCCTATGTCAATTAACAACAGTGAATGTTGCTCTGTAGGCCCATTGTCAGAAGCAGAATTGCACAGAGTTGACCAATCATCAGTATTGAGTGTCGCTCTAGGTCTAGGCCATTTGTCAGCAGTAAATGTTGCTCTGCCTAGGCAGTCATCAACTGTGAGTGTTGCTCTGAGGTGGCCAGTCATCAGAAGTAGTGTGTTTTCCTCTAACTAGTCTAAGTTGGCTAATCTTCAGAAGCAGTGTTGCTATATGAGTTACACTTGACTCACAAGTGAGTGGGTGCTGCTCTGAGTTGACCAATCATCAGAAGTGAGTGAGTGTTGCTCTGAGTTGACCAATCATCAGAAGTGAGAGTATTGCTCTGAGCTGGCCAGTCATCAGAAGTAGTGTTTTGTTATGAGTTGACCAAACGAGCTTGGTGTTGTGTTTATCGGACCCCGCGTGGCCACAGGTCGCACGTTAGAGCGGCATTTTTGGAGGTAAAAATCGAAAAAAAGTAGACTCTCGGCCGGCTCTATGAACTCCCTAGAAGGTGGAAGTGAACGTGAACCCCTAATGTTAACAAATTAAGACAAGAAAAGAAATTATACCAGACTATGTTGTTCTGTAAAGTCTGTGGGTGTTTACGAACTTGACTATAGCTGTATTGGTGCATTGACCCATTTCTGTATGATTATATTGGCTTGTGAGTGTTGTCCTACTTATATATAGTGTATAGTCTTATATTTAGACTGCGTGGTAACCTACTTCTGTATGGATGTATTGGCATATGAGTGTTGTCGTACTTTATACATGGTTGTATTGTTATATTGTCTATGTTTGATCCACTTCTGTATGATTGTATTGGCTTGTGTGTTGTCCTACTTATGTATGGTTGTATTGTTATATTAAATATGTGTTAACCCACTTCTATATAGTTGTATTGGCATGTGAGTATTGTCTTACTTCTATATGGTTGTATTGTTATATTGTCTGTGTTGACCCACTTCTGTATGGTTGTATTGGTATGAGTGTTGTCCTACTTATATATGGTTGTATTTTTATATTAAGTCTGTGTTGACCCACATTTGTATTGTTATATTAAGTCTGTGTTAACACACTTCTGTATTGTTATGTTAAGTCTGTGTTAACACACTTCAGTATTATTATATTAAGTGTGTGTGCTGTGTTGACCCACAATTATGGTTGTAATATGTTCAGTCTGCGTATATCGACGTTCTTGACTATAATAACTACATGTATTGATTATAACTATACTAGGCTGTAAAACCGTTGTGTGTTGACCTGCTTGCCTATGATAGTGCTGGTCTGTAAAGCCAGTGTATGTTTATCTGTTTGACTCACTATTATGTAAAGTCATTGTGTGTTGAAGATACTTGTCTATGACATTACTGGTCTGTAGAGCTAGTGTGTGTTTATCTACTTGACTGAGTGTACTGTTCTGTAAAGCCATTGTGTGTTGACTTACTTATCTATGAGAGTATTGTTTCGTAAAGCCCGTGTGTATTGACCCACTTGTCTATGACAGGACTAGTATGTAGAGTTGATGTATTTTGATCTACTTGTCTATGATTGTACTTGTGTTGACCAAAACTACACTAATCTGTAAATTCAGTGTGTATTGATCTATTTATCTTTGATTGTACTGGTCTATGCAATTGGTATGCATTGACCTACTTGTCTAAGACGTATCTGTATCTGTTTTAGTAATTGTTTTCTGTAAAATCTATATATGTTGGCCTATTTCTCTATGACTGTACTGGTCTGTAAAGTCTATTGACCTGCTTATTGTTGTATATCTTGGCCTATATCTCCATGACTTTACTGGTCTGTAAATCTATGTATATTGACCTTCTTGCTTATTGATGTAGTCTGTGTTGGCCCATTTCTCCATGATTGTACTGATCTGTAAAGTCTTCTTGCTTATTGTTGCAGTCTGTGTTGGCCTATGTGCCTATTACTGTTTTATTACCTAAAATTGATGTAGTTGACTCAATTGTATATGGCTGTACTGATAGGCAAAATTGACGTGTTGACTATGGCTGATTCGTCTGTGACGTCAATGTGTGTATAATTTACTTGTCTAATACTGATGTGGTATGTAAAGTCGGTTTGTACTGCCTCTCTTGTCTATGTCGCTTCTGGTCTGTAAAATTGGTGTGAGTTGACTAACTCCTCTATGAGTGTATCGGTCTCTTAAGTAATGAGTATTAACTAACTTTTCTATGACTGTACTTCTCAGTAGAATTCCTGTGTTTAACTAACTTGTCTATGACTATATTGGTCTGTGCAATAATAAATATTAACTAACTTGTCTATGACTATATTGGTCTGTGCAATAATAAATATTAACTAACTTGTCTATGACTGTATTGGTCTGTGCAATAATAAGTATTAACTAACTTGTCTATGACTGTATTGGTCTGTCCAGTAATGAGTAGTACAAACTTGTCTATGATTGTATTACTCTTTGAAGCTGGTGTTATTTGAGTAACTAAATGACTGTTAGTGTTAGCCTGTAAATTTAGTACGTTGATTTATATTTTTATAACTGTACATGTCTGTAAAGTTATGTGTGTTGATTTATATTTTTAAAATTGTACCGCTCTGTAAAATTATGTGTTTACTATTTTTTCTATGAAGTACCAGTTTATAAAGCAGCCTTTCTCAAACTTCTTACCCAGGAGAAAATCTTAGAATAAGTTTCAGGTCCCAGGGAACCACTTAGAGCACCCTGCAAAAAATTACAACATCAATTTAGCTTATTTTTTTTCCAATCACGATCTCTCGGGCAACCCCTAACGACCTCTTGCGAAACCCCAGATGAGAAACCCTGCTATAAAGTAATGAGTGTTGACTAACTTGTCTGTGGCGGTACCAGTCTGTAAAGTGAAGTATATAAAGGCTAGGTTGTGGTCGTGAGAAATGTTGTCGGCAGTTTAATATTGTTTCCGCATATGCTGAGTGGCCTCTTGACTTGCAGTTGCCCACGGAGTTCACATGATCTTATCTTCACTCCTTTGATCTCTGTTCACATAATCTTATCTTCACTCCTTTGATCTCTGTTCACATGATCTTATCTTCTTCACTCCTTTTATCTCTGTTCACATGATCTTATCTTCACTCCTTTGATCTCTGTTCACATGATCTTATCTTCTTCACTCCATTGATCTCTATTCATATTATCTTCTTCACTCCATTGATCTCTATTCATATTATCTTCTTCACTCCATTGATCTCTTTTCAAATAATCTTTTCTGCTTAACTTCACTGATCTCTATTCACAGAATATTCACATGATCTTATCTGCTTCATCCACTGATCTCTGTTCACAAAATATTCACATGATCTTATGTGCTTCATCCACTGATCTCTATTCAAAAGATCGTATCTGCTTCAGTTCACTGATCTCTATTCACAAAATCTTATCTGCTTCACTTAATTGATCTCTGTTCACAAGACCTTGTCTGATTCACTTCACTTATCTTTATTCAAATGATCTTATATCTGCTTCACTTCACTGATCTCTCTTCACATGATCTTATATCTGTTTCACTTCACTGATCTCTCTTCACATGATCTTATATCTGCTTCACTCCACTGATCTCTATTCACATAAATTGTTTTAATGGTTCAAATTATAAAATTGGTGGAAATTTGTAAATGGTGTCTTATAAATTGTTTTTAATTTCAATATTGTGTAAATTATGAAATGGTTTTGAACAAGTAAATTATAAACTGATGTTATATATTAACTATTTCAAATTATAAATCGATGCTGAAACAGTTAAGTGTTGCATTTGTTAAAACAGTACATAATTTGAAATGTTACTTTAAACAGAACTTATATTTTAAATTTGTAGAGTATAAAACACAAAGACTAAAGTTTTTCAGTGTTACAAATAAAATTATTCACCCCTTAACATTGATCACACAAATAAAATTATTCCCCCTTAACATTGATCACACAAATAAAATTATTCCCCCTTAACATTGTTCCCCCTTAACATTGATCACACAAATAAAATTATTCCCCCTTAACATTGATCACAGCTACAATATCCAGTAGGTTTCTTTGTTTCCACTTAGAAAAGAAATATCTGTTACAACCTGCGTAAAACACCAGTTTAATTAAACTGCAATGTTGCGGTTTTACTTGATTAAATTATGTCAAATTATATGATGTAACTGTAAATACGCATGCACTCTAGTTGCTTTCACATTTCTTTTTATTACAACAATAAAAGGAACAAAACATATATGTAGGCTGGGAAGTGAATGGGGGTTGACCTAGAAGAATCCTAAAGAATTAAGCCTAGGTTGGAACTCATGACTTCCAAGTGAGGCTAACATTTTTACCTCAAAACCAATGAAGTAAAGAAAAATAAATAGATAGAGCGATTGATTTACGTAGTTGGTGTTTCAGATTATCTATATTTGTACATGTTTTTCTCTTTCATTCCAGGTTTTGGTGACTGGGGTTTTAGTTCTACTGTTATTCTGGAAACGGCCACATCTTTTGGTATGTAAATTCTCTGGCAAGACAAACTCATGGAAAGGCACAAACGTTTATAAAGATTTAATCCCATGAAAAAACATAAGCTCGTGGAAAAAAAACCCACAAACGTACAGACACACAGCAACTCTTGAAAGGACAACACTCATAACAGTACAAGTAACACCCTCACATAATATGCATGATAGTTTTGCTGCTCTCCAGATTAGGACTTCAGAAGGGACAATTTTAGTTAAGCTACTTTACAACAAGGAAAGATCTGGCTAGGCGAGTTATAAGGAAAAAATACTTTAGAACAAGGAGAGATCTAGTTAGACTAGTTTACAACAAGAAAAAAAAATACTTTACAAGGACAGATCTAGTTAGACTATTTTACAGCAAGTACAGATCTATTTAGACTACAACAAGGACAGATATAGTTAGGCTACTTTAGAGTCTTCTTTCAACAAGGACAGATCTAGTGAGACTATTACAATTACAAGTTCATTGCTATTGTATTTCAAGTTCCGGTCTATTATAGTTTGTTTACATTTACAGATCTGGTCAGACTGTTTTACAAGGACAGTGGTGGTTTACATTGATAGATCTAGTTGGGCTGTTTGACAAGGACATATTTAGTTATACTTCTTTACAACTAAGACATATCTAGTCAGTCAATTTACTAGGAAAGATCTAGTCAGTTTTGTTTTTTTAAACCAACAAAGAAGATCTAGTTAGACTGCTTTGCTATAATTACAGCTTGTGTCACAATATTTTACAAAGAAGATCTAGTTAGACTGTTTTGCTATAATTACAGCTTGTGTCACATGTTTTACAGAGATCTAGTTAGACTGCTTTGCTATAATTACAGCTTGTGTCACGATATTTTACAAAGAAGATCTAGTTAGACTGTTTTGCTATAATTACAGCTTGTGTCACATGTTTTACAGAGATCTAGTTAGACTGCTTTGCTATAATTACAACTTGTGTCACATGTTTTACAAAGATCTCGTTAGACTGCTTTCCAGAGATGGTTAATTAAATATTTTATACAATCTGTTAAAACCTGTATATATTTTAAAAGAAATTCTAAATATTTTTTTTATACATAATGATATGTATTGTGGAAGCTATGGCTATTTTATCATAACATTTCGAAGTGTTTTATAGACACAGAAATAGGGAAAATATTACAAAAATCAATGATTTTCAACTTCTTCCTTACACTACTTTGATATGACAATACTATGTACTATCAATCATAATATACTAAGTACTGTCATGAAAAATACATAATTTTATATTACAGGACAGTAAGTGGTATATTACTGGATACATACGATAGTACATGCTATATATTACACAGTCCAATTACATGACACAATTACAGTACATGTAATACATTATTTAAACAGAACATTTACAAATAAACAATAAATGAAGAACAATTAAAATGTGCAAACATATTATTCAGGTGACAATTTATTTTAAATGTTGATATTATACGGGAATCCAAATTTATTTTATTATTTGTAATGTGTTTTTCTTACAATCATGAATAGAAATCAGAGCTTTCCATCATGCACAAGATCTCCAAATAGTAACACAAAATGGCTGAAATGCTCTTGGCAAAAGTCCAGTCAAGGTTGCTTCCGTTTTCAACATGCATTTACAGTATCATGAGAAATATATATAATAAATTCTTATAAAGTCACCCACTTTCATTTTGTACACCAAATTTGACTGTGTTAGATTAACAGGGGACAATTTATGTATACTTTTAAGTGTAATATTACTAAATTATTTTTACTTTTAAGTACAGTATACATTACAAGTGATTACATTGAAAAACGTTTGTTTTTAATTAAATTTTTATAATAAGATAATCCTCAGAGATTCTTTATAAATTTAATTGTTGTAATAAAGGGAAAAGATTTGTATACTTACCAATTTTTATAATCTGAGAAACTAAATTTAGTTGTTGTAATAAAGGGAAAGATTTATACATACCAATTTTTATAATCTGAGAAACTAAATTTAGTTGTTGTAATTATGGGGGAAAGATTTAACCCTTTTACAGTATGAAAAACTGCTTTTAGTTGTATTAAAAAGAAAGATAACTCTTTGACCCAGAAGAAGAATGCTTTGCCAGGTTTCTCCTATTTTTTTTTTTATTTGAAAGAGCTGACATTAAGTGACAGACTTGTGAAGACATATATGGCTGCCAACTCTTTACACAGTTTTTCAGAAAATTTATCTAATTTGATGCTATTTCTACAGTTTAGGTTTAAGAAACTCTATAGGCTTATGATTGATTGGTTCTGACTGTCTAATTTTTTTTATACTGCTTGTAAGCCTGAGTCAGTAGGAAATGTAATGTTATACAGATATTATTTCAATATTTAATTATCTGTTAGATTTATGTTTAGGTATTTGCAGTCTTAACAACTTATATTTCAAGTGTTAGTAACATATTAGGATAAATTTATATTCCACTTGTTAATAACAGTATTAATTTATGTTCACATATTAGTACTTCATGTATTAGGAAACATGTCATTTTATGTGTCATGTATTAGTAACCTTCATTTTATATTTCAGATTTTACTAACCATTTATATGTCAGATTTTAGTAATCTTCATTTTATATTTTAGATTTTAGTAACCATTTATATGTCAGATTTTAGTAACTATCAGTGGCATTTTTCAGGTGTTAGTAACCTCAGTGGTGAGTGTGGGCGTGGGTGTCCTATGTGGAGTGACAGCATCACTGACTGGCACACACATTATGCGACCAATCGCACACTATGTCCAGTGTTCCATGTATGAAGCACGCAGTGAGTGCCACTGTCTGTCCCCTTACAACAGACACTCCCTTGATCTACAGTATTCTGAACAATGTGAGTTCTGCAGGATCTGTTTGGAGACATTGTGTGGCAGAGTAAATTTGCCTATCACTATTTCTAGACTTAATTGTTATATAAATTGTCGAAGTGACCCATATTTGGCACTCCTTATGATGGTATTTTTGCAAGTGTCAGAGTTGGAGTAAATTGCTCATGTAATCAAAACCAGTTTCAACTGGATGAGTAGTTTTTATTATTCAGTGGTTAAGATTTATGAGAATGAGACCAGCCAGTGGGATGAGATCAAAAGTTTACCTGCTGTAGAGAATTCTTTTGTCTAGTCACTTGAATTTTGAGTTGCAAGAAGTCCAGTCATGAAAGGTGGCCATTAGCTTAATGGGAATAAACAGCCTTTCCTTGTTTTACCTGGATCTCCTGGTTTACTGATTATAAAATGCTACAACCATGGTGGACACAAGAAGTATCTACCATAGTGTGTAAGAGTAAGGAATACACTGCACTCCATTAATGTATGGTGGTAAAGTATGCTGACTACATCGTGGAATTTCTGGTACAAGAAATTATTGGAAATTATTACAATTGTTGTCTGCTTGAGGGAGCTAATATGGCGAAGGAGCACCAGATGGCCTCAAGAGAATAGCAGCAAATCAGTGTTCTACAATGTGAGAGTGAAACATTTTGAATTGGCAGTAATAACATGAACAATAAACTTGTGACTTTGTTATGAAAAGCATGCAAAAAGACTATTGCGGCTTTGCCTATACAAGGTTATATAGAAACTATTATTGCTCATTTCTAATGACTCCATTTCTGGTCTCTGATAAGAACTGTCCTGTGATTTGTATTGACACTAATCTGTTGAATTGTATTTTATGACATAAGACTGTATAGATATTAAAATTATTTAAATGTGGTTTTGTGGAAATATTGATGTCAAGTAATCATTTTCATTGTATTTTTATATGTATATATATATATTTGATTATGATTTAATAAATTTATTGGCTAATTTATTGACCTTACATATATTGATAATCTTATGTTGGAGAAGAAAGTGGGTGGAGGGGGGCTCACTAAATATAGATTAATGATGGATTTGTCTTCTCCTTTAGTTAGAAGTTTTCCACCTAAAGAAATATTGTGTGATGGTAAATGTTTGTCTTTGATGTTCTAGAAGATAAAAACGTTTACAGCTCCTCAAATCTGCCAAGAGTGAGAGAGACAAGTAGTGTCTTCTGGAGAATTATTAATAACATAAATTAAGATCCACATCACTTGTAATTAGTTATGGATGTTTAATTAATAATAATAATCATAACCATTATAGGTGGTGTTGGTGTCAAACATTGTTTTTTGGAAGTGTCATATAGTCTGTTTAGACTTTATTTGTTTTGCACGTTAGTTTTACACATAACCTTTCAACATTTGTTTGTATATCAGTTTTACACAACAGCTTTCAACATTTATTTTGTACATTAATTTTAGTTTACACATGCTTATTTATACACACACACATATATATATATATATGGGGGAATTGCACATGTGCATGTGTGCTTGTGGGTGTGTTGAGATGATCATTGAATATTTATTTTACAGCGCTTGCTACCTACGTGTATGTTGGTGTGGAGAGTTGTAATGCAGTGCAGTTGGATCTGGTGCATATGTTGTATGCATTGTGCATTGTGTATGGTATAATCTTTGTGACATCCTTTGTGGTGGCTGTGCTGGCTCTACTGGCTCATCGCACAGAACGTCTGCTAAAGAAGTCACTGGAGGTTTGTTATTACCAGACTTAGAACTTTCTTTACAAAATTTACTAGAAATTTGTTTGAAGTTTATTTTAGAAAATTTTGATATTAAATTACATTTTATTATATAGTCTGTGGAGATTTTTATTTTAGAAGTTTTTTTTTAATTTAGTTTGCTCATTACTCATTAATATTGGTAAAGAGTTTACTCTAATAGTCACAGTAATGTCCATTAATAAGGTACTGGTTAAACACTCACACAAACAGATAACAACAAACTTATGTTTATTATATGTACCAGATTAAATATTGTGTTTTTATTACAAATGTGTACATGATTCATTATTTTGTGTTGGTTTCAATTTATATAAATCACTTATCTTCATTTTCAGCATTTATTGCTCAAGAGTAGTTTATTGACGGTAACACTGAAAATATACATGGTAATTTATATAGTAAATCTTATAAGTTCTATTGCAACTGGAAATATTGATTTGATTTGAACTAATATGATGTCTTTTATGTGGTCCAGGATGACTCCTGTGAGGCCATTTTTACTGTGAGTAACACTTCCTCTGCTAGTTCTGATGTTGAGGCAGAACAGCATGTCGTGCTCCAACCTACTCTGAATTCTACTCAAGGGGAGACAACAGCAGCTGACCTCATCTATAGTCCTGCAGACATCCCTCTTGATTATAATGAAGCTTGTCGAATGAGACGTAGTCATAGTTTTAGCCAGCCCAGGCTTCGAAACCAAAGCATTGACAGCACTGAATCAAATACAGCCTATGCAAGTTCAACATTAGGTCGAGGGGAAAGTCACAGAAAAAGTGAAGGTAGGGGCAAACTGAAAGAGCATCGGCAGCGATCACGCAGAGCAGTGACCTTGCATAACCTTGACACCCAGCAGTTGATGCTGATCCTCAGTCTGCAGATGCGATACTTGCAGGAAAATCATGAAACTGATAAGCAAAATGCACAACTTAATATGAAGAAGGTGGAGCCACGTGCACTGCTTGGGGTCCCACCCACCTCAACACAAGGCAGGGGCAGTAAGTGTCATGTCTCAGGGGACTCTGACTTGAAGATCGTTCATTCTCCTACACCACAGCCCCAGCCACAACATATCGTAAAACCAGGTTCTGTACAGAGCTTAGCAAGCTCCTTGCACTATGAAGGTCCAGGACCCAATGGCATCTTGCCTGTTGTTCCCTATGAAAATGTTGACTTGTGCAAGGTGGTCGACAGAAGAAAGCACCTGGCAAATGGCTTCAAGAGCACAGATGCAAACAGACATAAAATTCAAAATGCTAAGGCCCCTGGTTCAGACTTCCATGAATGGAGGAGTCATTCAGCTGCTGGTCAGTTACAAAGGGGTCAGTCAGCTGTTGATCAGGAACAGGGGAGTTGGTCATTGACTGGTGAGGAGCAGAGGAGTCAGTCATTGTCTGGTGAGGTGCACAGGAGTCAATCAATGGCTAGTGAGGAGCAAAGGAGTCAATCAATGGCTGGAAAGGATTGGAGGGCTTTTGGTGCTGCTGGACACCACATACCCTCTGGTCAACTCACTCAAGCACTGTTTGGTACACCTAGTTCTGGTCCTAAAAATACCTCACTCTCTTCTGGAACACTGAACCAAGTGAACAGCTATGAAGATATTGATGATGTGTCCTCTAATAGTGTGCAGCCAAGCATGACGCAGATACATTTGTTTGAAAACAGAGCGGCAGCATCTGTAGTCAGAGTTAGAAAAAGGCGACCAACTATTGACTCTGTAGACTCTACATCAGCAAGTGAGCGGTCTGACTGCGATATGCCTCCAAGACCGAAAAGTTACATAAATGCCATTGAAGGTGTCAAGCCAGTATTGTGCCTGGAAGAAAGTGACAATGCCAACAATCCGCCAGTGAGAGACTTGTCAAAATCACCTCATACTAATGTTGCAGCTTCAGTTTACCAAATGCGTGTACCATCTCAAAATTATGCCTCATGCCTAGCAACTGCACTCTCTAGGCAATACACAGTTGATCCACCACAGTCTAGGCAACACACAGTTGATCAAAATTTTGATACGGCCAAGGGTTCCCAGATTGATATTTATGCTAAACCCCAAAAGAATGGTTCTGGTTTGCAAAGTAAACCTCTCTCAGTTCCATACACACATACATCTCCCTGCCCTCTCCCTGGAGAAAAATTTCTATCTCCACATAAATCTCCCTACCCTCCTTCAGGAGAAATGGTTGCATATTCAGGTACATCTCCCCACCCTTTAACTGGAAAAATGATTCCATTTACTTGCACCTCACCTTATTCTCTACCTGGTGAATCAAGCTCCCATAGATCTGCCTTTCACAAAGTGGGTCGAACACCTCAAGCAACAAACTCCAGTGCTTGTGACACAGATCTTGATGACCTGGACCCTGTTCCAAGCCAGAGGTCACGCAGAAAGCCCTCAAAGCCTGCCAAGTACTCACTGCCATCTTACGAGTTCCTTGCAGCATCCCACCAAAATTCAAACCACTCACTCACCAGCAGCTCTTCACACACAACTGATGACCTTGACAATGACCTTTATAAACAGATCACAAAGAAAGGAAGTTCAGAGAAGAAACGAGAGATCACTAAAATAAATCAAGATGATCGGCTGACTCATTGCAACCAGACACTGCCTAGTCGGCTCACAAACAGTGGCAGTAATTGTAGCCTGACACTCCCTAGTTGGCATGTAAACGGTGGTAGTAGTAGTTGTAATCAGACACATCCTAATTGTCATGCAAGCAGTGATAGTAAATGTAAGCTGATGCACCCTACCTGGCACACCAACAACGGTAGTATGCAGAAAGCTGGGGATTTGAGAGGTCAGCAATATCACTATGCTAATCAAGTTTTCCCTCCTAGGAGACATGCTGAAGATTGGTTAAGTTATGCACAAGGTGATCACAGTGAAAGTCACTCTCATCCAGTCAGACAACACCGTCCTCACACCAGTAAGATCCCAGTGACACCAGTCCAGCAGAAACTAGCTAGGTCATACGAAAATCTAGACGATGTCTTTGAACCATTATCTTGTGTTGACCCCACCATATTTGCATCACAGGGTCACAGGACACGTGAAAATCAGTTTGATATTAATAGCAACAGAGTGCAATATGAAGGAGTTTATCATTTGGCCTGTGGTACAGAAGAAAGTGATTCAGAGTTTACAGAAACTGTTATTTAGCTACAGTTAACAGGATTTTATTGTTAAAATTAAAATTTGAAATTGTTACAATTTTTTCTTTGTTAGTGTAACTGTAATCTGGTGGAACTTGGATGTTATTTGTATTAGACTTCAATTTTTGTGTTTGTAACTCCCAAATGAGTAAATTTTATTAATAATTTTATATGCAAACATTTTTGCATGCGAGTTTTCATAGTTTCAACCTGCCATTGTCAAGTTTTTATTAATTGTTTTATATCATACTCAATATTTTAAGGCTAATTGTGTCACATTCCTCACAATTCTAATAATCACAAGACTAATTGTGTCAGTCCTCACAAAACCCTAATAATCACAAGGCTAATTGTCACTCCTCAAAACCCCTGATAATCAAAAGGTTAATGTTGTCACAGTCCTCACAAAACCCTAATAATCACAAGGCTAATTGTCACTCCTCAAAACCCCTGATAATCAAAAGGTTAATGTTGTCAGTCCTCACAAAACCTTATAGTCATACAACTGATTTTGTCCTTAGTCATCATAACCCCTGATAATCAAAAAGCTAATTGTGCCATAATCTTCACAAACTCTGATAATTGCAAGACTAATTGTGTCACTTTCCTCATGTATCTTGATAATGACAAGGATAATTGTGCCACAGTCCTCACAATCCATGGTTATCACAAGGCTAATTGTATCAGTCGCCACATACTTTGATGATCCTAAGGCTAATTGTATCTGCCATCACATACTTTGATGATCCTAATGCTAATTGTATCTGTCATAACATTCATGATCCTAAGGCTAATTGTATCTGTCATCACATACTTTCATGATCCTAAGGCTAATTGTATCTGTCATCACATACTTTCATGATCCTAAGGCTAATTGTATCTGTCATCACATACTTTCATGATCCTAAGACTAACTGTATCACATTTCTCACAAATCCTGACCATTATTACATCATTCAACCAGGGAACCATCATATTACATACTTCATATATTATAGCAAAATTTAACTGCTACTGAATTAACTGTGTCTCCGTTAACCTGTCGCTGTCACATGCAATATTTTGCTAATTTTTTTATTGCTTGCTCTGAATCACATCACAATGACAGATAATACACAACAAAAGCACAATGGCAAGTAACACACAGTCACAACTAACATACGGTGACAGGTAACACAGTAACAAGAATCTATCTATCTATCTATCTATCCCTTAGTCTTGCTGACCGTTGGGGCACCATTGTTGACCTGACAACCAGCTTGCTCCATTCCATTCTGCTCTCTGCTAATCTTACTTTATCGCTCAGCTTCATTCCTGTCCACTCTGAGATATTATCTTCCCATCTTTTCCTCTGTCTTCCTCTCCTTCGCCCTCCTTGCATGATTAGCTTGGCTTGCCCTGTTGATCGTGTGACATGCCCATTCCATTTATTTTCACAAAGGCCAATAGCTCTTCATGTGGCCTAATTCTGTTTCCCATTTCCTCATTCATGACATGATCTCTATATGAAATCCCAAGCAACCTTAGAAAGCATCTCATTTCAATAGCATGTATCCTCCTTTTGAGATCTGCTTTGAGGGTCCATGACTCAATGCATATAACAACACAGTTACAACCATGGAGTGCATCAGTCTGATCTTTGAGCTGACTGAGGTGTTTCTGTCTTTCCATATTGTCTTCAGCCTTGCCATTGCTTTCAGTGCAATCCTGGACAGTATTTCTGGTTTTGATCCCTCGTCTGTCATGATGGCTCCTAAGTACTTAAATTTATTAACTGTTTCCAGTTTCTGATCACCAATCATTATGTCAGTGCCGGTGCCACTGGTGATGTTGGTCACTGATTTCCATACCAAAAGCAGTAGCTATCCTGTTCAGTTTTGTCACCAACTGAGCTAGCTCCTCATTTCCTGCAAGGCCATCGATGTCATCAGCAAAGCATAAGTTCGTTATTCTGCCTCCAATACTGACATTTCCTGTATGGTCTCCCAGAGCATCTGTCATGAACACGTTTGGTCCACACACTAAGCATCCAGAAGGTGGACATGGCACAGCCTGAATGGAGAACACCATAACCAGATTGATTACATCATGGTGAAGAGGTATTTCCATACCAGTATAAACATTGCCAAGACAAGAAGCTTCCCAGGTGCAGACATTGGAAGTGACCATGACTTAGTGATGATGACCCTCTGGCTACGTCTGAAGAAAGTCAACAAGCAGGGCCACACAAGAATCAAGTTTAACCTTGACAATCTAAAAGACCCAGAGGTATCGGAAGCCTTCCAAGCAAAAATAAGAGGAAAATTTGCACCACTGTTACTTCTTAGTGCAGAGAACACAGATGCAGATATATTGATTGACATATTTAACACCGCAGTCACCCAGACAGCAACGAGATCCTTGGCAAACATTGACAGCAAAGAAACCTTGGGTTACATCTTACATCCTTGATCTGTGTGACAAGTGTCGAGAGTTAAAGAAGAAAAAGTCAGAAATAGAAGGAGCAGAAATGTACAGGGAAATCAACCAGGTTATCAAGAAAAGCATGAAAAAGGCAAAGGAGACAAGACTGAAGACCAGTGTAAAGATATAGAAAATAATCTAAAGAAAAATAATAGCAAAAAAGAATGCCAACTGGTGAAAGACCTGACCAGTGTAAAACAAGTACGCTCCTCCATCTTTCAAGATAGTGGAGGGAAATGTCTTACAGAAGATCAAGACATTCTTAAGAGAACAACAGAATAGTGCTCAGACCTATACAACCACAGACCTACAGGGGACCCGAACATCATCAACACTGACAACTACCCCATCCTCTGAGAAGAAGTAGATACTGCAGTGAAATCATTGAAAAAAGGGAGGGCAGCGGGAGTAGACAACATCCCTGCAGAACTAGTCCAAGAAGGGAGGGAAGCCATGATATGTGCACTACCAACAGTCTGCAATAAGATTTGGCAGACAGGAGAATAGCCAACATCATGGACTCAGTCACTATAATAACTCTCCTGAAAAAAGGCAATTTGCAGCAATGTCAGAACTATCATACAATAAATCTTATATGCCACCCAAGCAAAATCATGCTAAAGATCATATTAAACAGACTGAAACTCCAGGCAGAGAAAATCACAGCTGAAGAACAGGCAGGCTTCAGACCAGGGTGAAGCATAAGTGAACAGGTCTTTAATCTGAGACTGCTATGTGAGAAGTACCTCCAGCACCAACAAGACCTCTATCATGTCTTTGTAGATTTTAACAAGCGTTTAACAGGGTGCGGTATGCAACCCTTTGGTCATTCATGAAGCTGTATACAACATCAATGCCAACCTAATAAAAGTCATAGAAAGCCTTTACAGCAAGGCCACCAGTGCAGTCTGCTTTAGTGGCCAAATAGGAGATTGGTTCCTGACAACAGTGGGAGTCAAACAAGGCAGCTTGCTTTCACCTACTCTCTTTAACATCATGAAAATATGGCAATTAGTAATATATATTATTATTATTACTAATTACCATATTTTCTTTTAGTTTGGGTTTTCTTTTGTACAAGAGTGTGTAGTACCTAGTAAATGGTTCTCCATGCAACAATGTTTCTTTTGTTAAACAATATTGCTTGTCACTGGCTTAATGTGTTGATAACCCAAATGTTACCTTCTGCATACAGATCATTAAAAGTTTGGTCATCACTTAAACCAAATCATGTTTTAAACAAAACATTCATACACACTGTTTAAATTTATAATAGAAAAACTATTACCTAAAGTGGAACTCTCTCCACAATCATGAAAATACCTCTTAACATATCTAATAACAGTATTCATTCAGATAATAACAACTTTCCAAAGAAATTAACAAATTAATTTAGTGCAGACTCATGAGTTGTACTACTTATAATTGCTCATCATTTTCTATTCAGAAAAATTTTAATAAAATAACCAGTTAATTTCCTGATGGTGCCAATTTAAAATGACTATATAGTTTGCTAAATATGTGGCGTTCATAGCAGAAGGCTTACAGTGTAAATGTTATATGTGTAAAACCAGTAGTATGCACTTTGCAGTGTTAATGTTACATTATGAATGCCAGAAGCACATTTTTACAGTGTAAATTTGACATATGTAACAAAAGTAGCATATTTAACAGTGAAATGTCACATATGTAGCACCAATAGCATAATATATTACAGTGTACTTGTTACATATATAATACCAGTAGCATGACATCTTACAGTGTAGTTGTTACAAGTTTAACACATAGCATGACAGCATAGAAGACTGGCACTGTATTTCAGCCAGTCAGTGGATATTCTTGTCATGATGTCATTGTCAAACACAACACTTCTTTGACTGCCATCAGGTAACCTTGGCATTCATCCTCAGACTTTGCCAGATCTAGAATGCTTTTGGCTCACTGTGTTTGGTGCTAGAAATACAGGATCACTTTAACCCACTTGGCTCTCTAATTCTTAGAACTTTTTCTTGTAGAAGGTAAAGCACACAGAATGTCTTTTGTGAACCATATACTCTGTGCATTCAACTTTGCTTAGATGACTTTAGCATGGGCTGCATTGGTGGACATTCACTGAGTTACTACAATGGTGGAGATTACTGAGTTGCTGTGCTGGCAGACGTTAGCTTTACTTAGTTTCTGCAATGGTGGATGGTAATTGAGTTGCTATAATAGTGGATGTTAATTTTACAGTTACTGCAGTGGTGGACATTAACTTTACTGAGTTGCTGTTTAAGGAGACGTTAGCTTTACCTAGTTTCTGCAATTGTGGATGGTAATTGAGTTGCTATAATGGTGGGTGTTAACTTTACAGAGTTGCTGCAGTGGTGGATGTTAACTAGTTGTTGCAATGGAGGATGTTAACTTTACTGAGTTGTGTGTCTAGATTTTATATATATATATATATTTCAATGCAAATTTTTTAATTATTTTGTTTTATTGCATAATAACAATAACAGATTTTTTAAGTGCTTATTCTTATAAAAAATCTTAATGCTTTACAGTTACTAATGTATTATTCCACATACTTCCTTATGCCGAGTATTTAAACACCAGATAACTAAAATAGTGCAGCAAGTCAAGTAAATCACAGGCAAAATTACAATGCATAACACATAATTATATTTACAAGACAGAAGCGTAAGTACAATAAATTTACAAATGTACTGTTTGAACAAACAGTGATATAAAAAAAATTTTAAAAAAGCAGTACTATTCTTGCTGATGAATAAGATTTATCTTGAGAGCCCACTTGAAAATGACCTTGACCTTGGTCTCTATATCAGACAAAGAGAGTTTTTCTCTGCCTTATTTCTACCACAGATATTTTACCTCTGAATTCAATGCGTTTCTTTTACTAACTTTAATCTGGTGATTTTAAAGTATTCTGTAAACTGCTGACCACAATTATATATGCATGAGCATATATCTTTCCATGTAGTATGTGGTTTTCATTATTCTTTCTCCAGTCTCATAACTGTTTATGTGTCTTCACTGTCATTCCATGTAGTACATGGTTTTTAATCATGCTTTTTTTTAGTCTCATAACTGTTTATGTGTCTTTACTGTCTTTCAATGCTACTTGTGGTTTTCATTATAATTAATTCATAAATTTAGCATTTGTCATGTCATCAAATGATATTTAGCAAAATCTGCATGACCAGCATATAATGAGCAGGACACAAAATAGATCAGCAATTGATGTAGGCCAGGTCAATGAATGAGTTTTCATCATCCTTTCATGTTTGTATAATAATGTTTGAAATTTCCTTATTTTCAAACTAATTAATAAACCTGATTTTTCAATGAAGGCAACAGTATTAAATTATTTTTAAAATGTATGTACACTGTATGTACATTCTTTTGCAAATACTATGAGCATTAGAATACTCTAAAATACTTAATTAAAGCGTATGTTACTTTACTTTTGAATTTATTAATTTTACCCTCAAAAGAAAGAAAGAATGTTGCTCAGCTCTGTGTATTAATCCAATATTTGAGACAACCACAGCCTCAAAGGTCCAAAAATCATATCTTTGACATACTGCCATAATTTTATATTTATTTTTTTAAAAATACAGTTATCAAAATTTAATATGTATATGTAAATTCATTATTCTAAATGTTATTAGTGCAGTTAATTTTGAATAATGTCTTCTGCCTTTTGCAATTTTTTCAAGTGTTGGTAATGGCCTGTGAAACATTTCATCAGAAGTTGACGGGGAAAAAAGTCAAATTTTAGTCTGCATCAGGCCCCTTTGAATTTATCCAAAGGTTATCATTTTCAAGATGTATCCATATCCCTCTTGTACAAATAATGCTGATTGTTAATTCTGAGATACATTCTTATTCTACTGCTACAATAACATGATAAATAATAATACTCATTTTATGTTAGGTCTTAAAGACAACGTCTTGTTTGTGTCAGTTGTTAGAATGTCAAACATTATATTTGTTTGTTAACCGCTAATTTTTTTGTCTTATCAAATTAAATTAGAACTCCCCATGTATCAGAAGAGTTTTATGTCTTCAGTGCTTTGTTTTTGAGATAACTGTTTCAGTTAGTTATTTCCGTTTCATATTTCTTTCCTAAATGGAAACTGTATACTTATGTACAAGTACACATGCTGTTAAATAGCTTTTTGTATCATCTAGTATTTCTTTCATTTGTTATCAAAGTTTTTTAAAAAATCATAGCTGATTTATTCTATATCTACAAAATCTGAAATTTTGATTATTATCATAATTATATTTATCTTTTGTTGGGAACATTATAAAACCACTTTATAGAAAAAAAATATTTAGAGTAATATGCAGAGTATATTTCTAATTTAAAAAAACAACCCAAAATGTCTTTTAAACCATACCACTTGGGTCCAATTTGTTTTCTGTATGTGTGACATTTTTGTCTTCACTCTAAAATCCATGGTCCAATTTATTTTCTGTGTGTAACATGTTTAATACTGATCTTTGTTCCTATACAATCTATGGCCATTGGGCCTACATTCAAACATCTAGGGTTTACTCTTGTACTGGCAATGATTCTATTTACATATCACGGGCCAGCATTATACAGCAATGGGCATAAGTCAACACGGCCTCGTTTAGTTCATTTTGGTTATTAATTTTTCTTGATATCAGTTTTATTTGAGTTTTCTGTAATCATTATTCTTAAAAAAAAAAAAAAGTATCTTTACTTAGTCAGATAAAATAAGCATAAACTAGTTCTTAAAAGAATTCTCCATTCATACACATCCATATTAGACAAGAATTCTCTTTTGTCATTTATATTACACATAGTAAATTCTTCATCCAGTTGTTCATGTACATATCACAGTTCTCTGTAGCCACGTATAGGCTAGCTTTATAACTATTAAGCATAATATTACACCATGCTTCTCTTTACACATTTGTAAAGCAAATTAACTTTTAAATTAGCCTTTAGTCATCTATATTTAGCTTTATGTATATTCCATTTTAGACATTCTTGCCATATTTATCATTGGCTAGAGTCCTTTTCATTCACTTACCTCAAGCTATCTTGTAACCAGTTGTTTATAGCTTTACCTTTGGTTCAGTCACTGAAGAAACAACATTTAGTATCCAAATGTGTAACCATGACTAAAGGCTCATCATTTGAAACGACAAATATCCAGAGTATAAAGGACGGACCAAACAGCTTTAGTTTTATTAAATGATATTTATTGTTTATTTCATAATCATTGATATTGCGTGCATCAGATTGTGAGATTTTCTTATATGTAATATGAGTGGTTAAATCTGATTTGTGTATGTGTGTGTGCTACATTCGATAAATTGATCATGTGATTAGAAAATATTATCTTGAATATTATGTGGTTGCAAAATATTACATTGGATTGTTAATTTTTATTTCATTTGCTTTTATTTTTCTTTGAAGATCTTTTTGTTTTTAATGTAAAGAATTGTTTTAAAGGACAGTGACAACTAAATCTAGACTTATGGATACATGAATTATGCTATAACACTGTGTCTTATTTGTCACCTGGGGAGGGGGGGGCTTTGATGTTGGTGATCCACATGATGATTGGGACCGCACAATGTAGTAAGGGGGGGCTAAGTTACTCTACATTTATCCAGGGTCAAGAATATCCTAAGAGGCCCCATACAAGCTCTGGAGAGAAAGGAGGCCAGCACAACCATCAGACAAATTATTGATGATCTGAGTTATGACAATTTGAGTTATGAACGAGCTGGAAGTAGGGCGATCTTTTGTATGGTATTTTTTTTAACATTTGCAAAGAGAATTTAATTGAAAATGTTTACAGACATATTGACAGCCATAATTTTTCATATTTTTAAAAATAAAAATTTATTAAATATGTGCTTTAAAATATTTGTTTTATTAATTCCTGGTGAACGTCAAGACATTTGATTGAATTTCAGAGTGTGAACATCAATCTGGATATAAAATTTTACTTTTCTCTACAAAGGATCAAATGGAACATAGCACTCTTTTCATATTAAAATTAATGTACACAATTTATTAAAATGCAAACTGTTCATATAAACAAAATGTACACAATTTATTAAAAAGCAAACTGTTCATATAAACAAAATGTACACAATTTATTAAAAAATGCAAACTGTTCATATAAACAAAATATACACAATTTATTAAAATACAAACTGTTCATATAAACAAAATGTACACAATAATATTAAAATGCAAACTGTTCAAGAATTCAACACTGTACTATTACCTGATAATAAAAAAGAGGCCTTTATAAGAATCTCATTTTACAGAGGTGCAGGAGTGTTATTTAATTGAAAACAGTTATCAGAAACTCATTTTGAATGTTATCAGTGCATATCTAGAGTGGGGTCTTGGTGGGAATACCTCAGTCCATAGAAGTGTATGTTATTACAACCCTTGTAAGACACCCATATCACAATATTATCAGTGCACATCTGGAGTAGGGTCCAATACCTCGATCCATAGAAGTGTGTATTTGTTATTTTAGTGGACGGGTGTGTGTGTGTGTGTGTGTGTGTAGAACCCTTGTAAGACACCCATATCTCAATATTACCAGTGCATATGCAAAGTTGGCTCTCAGTATGAGTGTTGTAAATCCTCCTCCCCTCCCCCATCACTTACCGGACACCAAGACTGAGCCAAATGGTAAAAGTATCTATTACATCTAACTGGCTTCTTGAACTTTTCAGGGACACATGGGATTGTCTTTGGGAAAGGTCCTATCGGTAAAGGACTCAACAGATTAGTACAATTAACTAACAGTTTAGGTTATAATTAGGGCTGCCCATTTTAACAATTAATCTTCCTATTAATCGCTAAGAAAATGTATCGATTAATTTATTTCATGATGAATAAATTTCAACTAATTTTCTTGCTTACTTACTGAAGCAATGCTGATATTTAGTTGCACCGGAAGTTTTTGTTATTATTTTTTACTGCCAAAATAGCCGATTCTAAGATGACAGATTATAAACCGGTTAAAGATAAATTGCATGACCATTTTGGTTTTAAAGTAGACGATAACAACAAAGTTATTAACGATGAGAAGGTACACTGTTTTCACTGTGATAAAGTCTTTGTTTTTGTGGCTCAAATACGTTGATGACATACCATTTACAGCATACACATCCAGCAAAATATAACACGTTGGTGTCAAAGACTGTTGGTCAGAAATTGGTATCTTTTGTTCCTACAGTATTAAGCATACAGGCCACATCTGTTCCTTGTGAGATACTGTTCAGCACATCCGGTTATATTGTGAAAAACTGCATGCATCTTTAACTCCTGACAGTGTGATAAAGTTAGTCTGCTTAAAATACTGGTCAATCTATGGAGTGACTGAAAGAACTGAACAATAACAGTAATAGTAGGATTAAATTTGAGTGTCATTTTGTTATCAATTTAGTTGTTTATCTATTAATTTATCATTAATTGTTGTACGATTAATCGGCAAAGAAATCATTAATCGTTAACAGCCCTAGTTATAATAAGTTCCACCTACCAATCAAGAAACATTTGTGTAAAAAGTGTCATTTTTTGCAATAAATGTCTTGAAGAATAGACCGTTGAAATAGATGTGTCTTGAAGAACGGACTGTTTAACATTTGTTGAAATAGATGTGTCATGAAGAACAGATTGTTTTAACATTTGTTGAAATAGATGTGTCTTGAAGAACAGATTGTTAAACATTTGTTGAAATAGATGTGTCTTGATGAACAGATTGTTTACCAGAATCAAGAAGTAAGTTTTTTACAAGCAAAGCAGTCTCTGGATGAAGTTAGTGATTGTTTTTACAGCAGATGTATTTTGCGCTATTCTCACTCTAAGATTGTTCATAGCCGGTCTCACATTAAGACTGTTCATAGCCAATCTCAAAACTAAGATTGTTCATAGCCAGTCTCATGCTGAGATTGTTTTCAAATCCAGTCTCACAGTGAGACTGTAGATAGCCAGTTTCACAGAGATTGTTCATAGCCATTCTCCCACTAAACATAGCCATTCTCCCACTAAGATTGTTCATAGATGTCCTCACAATACAATTGTTCATAGCCATTCTCACACTAGGTTGTCCATAGCCACTCCCACACTAGGTTATTCATAGCCTTTATCACACTAGTTTGTTCATAACCACTCTCCATGACCAGTTTCACATTTGGACTGTTCACGACCAGACTCACTCTGGGACAGTCTGTGACCAGTCACACTGGAACAGTTCATGGCCTGGGACAACCATGATAACATGCTTTCACAATGACAAAAATCTTTATCAAGTCCTATCACTGACAGGAAAAAACACAAAGAGGAACAAGAACATAAAGGTGGTGCTCAAGTTGTTCAAAACCAGCATTAACAGGTGTGGGAAGTGATGACTTATTTATCAGAATGACTGGCGAAAAGGGCAAGAAGGCTACACCCCACCCCCCATCCCCATTTAGATAGAATTCCGCGAATGAGCACAAGTATAGGGACTGATGTTAAAGTTTGGTTTTGACTGGCATAAACTCCTGCTGCATTCAGTAAACAATTGCCATTTCTGAAGCTTCAAACAAATTCCCCTTCAAAGAAGCAAAAGGAGATATAGTATTTAGTTTATCAACAGACTGAACAATGACAAAATGTGAATGACTAATTGCTATCTAAGCTGTTATTAAATGGTGTGAAGGAACGTTTGACAGTTTGCTTACCTATATTATGTTGCATTTTATAATCTCATTATTGAAATTACCTTCTGAATGAACATAAATTGAAATGTTAGAAGTTTTAAAAAATTAGAGAAAGGCAAAGTAACCACAAATGTTAACCTAACATGTTTTATTATTATGACATAAGCCTCATCTAAGTTTGCCTAAAGATTGTTACAATCCTTAGATTAGGAATACTCTGAACTCGATGCCAATTTTTAACAGAAAAATTACACCAGTTCAATTGAAAAAAACACCTGTTACCATCAACTGTACAATGATCAGGCTAATGTAGATGAAGCTTTAGGCCAAGCAAAATAATCTGCAGTGGTTGTAGATGAAGTTTTTAGGTCATGCAGTCTTCAGGCTAGTGTAGAGATGCTTTAGATCAGGCAAACAATCTGCAGATGATTGTAAATGAGACTTTATGTCAAGCCAACAATCTTCAGGCTAGTGTAGAGAGGCTTTAGATCAGGCAAACAATCTTCAGGCTAGTGTAGAGAGGCTTTAGGTCAAGCCAACAATCTTCAGGTTAGTGTAGAGAGGCTTTAGGCCAAGCCAACAATCTTCAGGCTAGTGTAGAGAGGCTTTAGGTCAAGCCAACAATCTTCAGGCTAGTGTAGATAGGCTTTAGGTCAAGCAAAATGCAATGGCTAGGTCTTCTTCCTCTCTGTGAAGGCGCAAGGGTTTGAATTAGATTCAGGAAGGAATGGATCAGACTTGCGTGATGGAAAGTGAGTAGCAGACAACAGGGGTGGCTCTAGTTCAGCCCGAGAAATTGATTACAGAGGCTCATCTGTTACTGGTTGTTTTTATGACAACATGGTGATTATAACTGTCACTGTTGTCTCTTGAGCTGCTCAAACATTTTTTTGTATGGTCTCAATTCACACTTCATATGATTTTCAAGCTTTGTTCCCAACAGAGATTGTATTCAGAAATTAAATCATTCAAGTGTTTCACTGCTTGGAACATTTCAGCAAATTTATGAACATTCAAACTTGCTAGCTTTTCTATTGTTGCCATCCTCATCTTGCACTGAGGAGCCATGTTATATATGAAAAATACACTGGTCATTTAAGAAAAATACATTGGCCATGTTGTATGAAACTACATATGAATTGTAAATACTGCAATCACACTCAGCACAGTGAGCTGCTGACATTATGACAGGCATGCAGGAACTGAGACCAAGGAAGCAGCAAATTTACATCTTTCACCTGAGATGGACAGGGGAGCAGCAGATTTACATATTTCACTTCACCATTCACTCTGGACAACAGGCATGCAGGAAGTGAGATTGATAAGGAAACAGCAAATTTACATCTTCACCTGAGGTGGACAGGGGAGCAGCAAATTTACATCTTTCACTTCACCATTCACTCTGGACAACAGCCACGCAGGAAGTGAGACTGACAAGGGTACAGCAAATTTACATCTTTCATCTTACCATTCCCTCTTGTTTATAGGGCATGCAGGAACTGAGACCGACAAAGGAAAAGCAAATTTACATCTTTCACTTCACCATTCACTCTGGACAACAGGCATGCAAGAACTGAGACCGACAAAGGAAAAGCAAATTTACATCTTTCATCTCACCAGTCACTCTGGATGACAGGCGAAATCATCTGCACTAATTTTTATTTTTTTTGCCAAGCACATATTGCTGAATTTTCACCTAAATTAAATGAGTATAATATGTGACTACACTGTACAGAGTCATTTCTTTTCTGCCAATATAAATCCAATGTATTCATTTATAGCTTTTCTTTTAGAAATTTTATATCCATTTAGTCATTTAATTAACATTGTCCTCTTGTGTGTATTAACCAAACAAATTATGCATCTTACTTTAATATTGTTAATATATAAATTAACATTATAATCTCACATTATAAATTATAACAAATTGAAAGGCACAAGAATAGCTGCACAAAGAATGGTTTACTTGCAGAATCAATTTCACAAAATACAGAATTAAAAGTACATAATTATGTACAACTGATAAATTGCACATACACAACTTTCAAAAAAAAAACCTTGCACCAAGATAAAGTAGGCAAACAAATTAAATATAAGGTACAATGCCAAATTAACATTCATGTCACGCACACTGAGAACCCTGCAAAATTGTGTTGTTTTCATATGAAAATACATATCAATTATTGACAGAATATTTCATTTATGGCAGGATAATGTCACATGTCACTGAATGATAAAACTTCATTTACTGTCAAATGCAAGTAAAAGGATGAGCTATTAAGATGTATACATCAACACTATCCTAACCTGGAACGAAAGAAATCATATTATCCCAAAAAGAACAATACCTTCAAAAATAATCAATTTTCTTTTCTTTTGCAAAAACATAGTAAAAGAAAGGCTAACCCTGGAAATAAATTAAGTCAAAACTATTACAGCAAAGTTATAGAGGAAGAGTACATTTTAATACCACTGAAGTCACTGAAGCAGATCTACCTGCAAAAACATATTTCAACGATATATAGGTTCACAATCCCTTAATCAAGCAATGACATCAAAAGGCTTGACAGGCACAAGACCTTTGATAAAAACTCGATCTTTCTCTTGGTCTTTAGTCATGAAAACACTTTTAATTATTTAATTGAATGTAAACTGAGAGCAACTAAAAGTCTCCCATCATGTCAGAATACTACCACAGATGTTCACATAATAAACATCAGTCTTCGAAAAGATTGCAATAATACCTCACAAGTAAATGACTGAAAGCATATGAACTATTTTCATCTGTCTAATATTCCTGCCAAAGACTTGTAATACAGATACTAGATTTAGGCATATGTGGAGATGACAAGGACAACATGATAACAGTCACAAGATGCTTTACTCTCAAATTGCAACACCAGCCATCAAGTAGATATTCTTCCCAGCATTTGATTTTTGCTAAAAAATGAATGAGAAATTAAACTGCTATCAAGTGACTACTTCCATCTGAAATATAATTGGACTTTAAAGTTGGAAGATTGGTAAACCAATAAGACTTTCTCTTCCTTACTTAAAAGCAAGATTGCCTGGCCAAGATGTTAAAAAATTAAGAATACACATTTAACTACAAAATGTAACTATGCTATGGAAGTAAACCAAAAGATGAAAAATGAGAAACAAATAAGAGAATCAAGACCACTGACATGAGAAATGACCAGCAAAAAAATGATGATGAAGACAATTAAATAAGAAGTAAAAGAGGAGAATTAAGATAACCAAATCAGAAATGAAATAATAACAGAAGAGAGGCAAAACTACAAATCAAATCTGAAATAATAACAAATAAGAAAGGCAAGACAGCAACAAATCAAAAGTAAAATAATAATGAAGTTGAGAGGCAAGACAACAAGTCATAAATGTAATAGTGATACATAAAGAAGAAAGTCAAGGCCATCAATCAGAAGACATTCAAACATTCAAGTGCCAAGACTGTTTAATTTTGATTTGTATTTATCTACATTACTTAAGTCAGACATATTTTTCTTTTCACATTATGGCACAATCCTGAAAACTAACTGCACTTGTTTTTCATTAAACTGATACAATTCAATGACACCCTTATTAAACTGGTACAATTCAATGACACTCCATTTTAAACTGGTACAATTCAATGACACTAATTTTTAAACTGGTACAAGTCAATGTAATTGCTCTTTAAACTTTATTTTACAAAAATTGCACTTTAGAACTTTTCTTTACAAAAATGCATAGTGTTAGTCATTGATCTTGAAATAATGCCATTCCTGTAGGACTATGAATTTGCAAGACAAGAATTTCTATGTTAAGAATGTGTTTCTTGCATATTGTGAGATATATTATTCCATCATGTATGAGATAAGAGAAAGTATTCAGATAACTTCATTATAGAATGATTTCTACAAACTAAGATATTCAAGAGATAAGTATAATATGGTACTGTGTACAATGATAAAAGTCTTCAGAAA
The DNA here is from genome assembly GCA_028829895.1 of Sinotaia quadrata. Lineage (NCBI taxonomy): Eukaryota > Metazoa > Mollusca > Gastropoda > Architaenioglossa > Viviparidae > Sinotaia > Sinotaia quadrata. Next base: position 76,092,332 of record CM054181.1, on the reverse strand, counting down.
ACATCTACATAATGCTGATTACTAAACAACAAAATAGTACTAAAGAGAATTATTAATACAGTGGTACCTCGCATAACGAACGCCTCACAGAATGAACGATCCGCATGACTCGCAGAACAAACTTGTTTCACATAACAAACCGTATGTATGCCATGAAAACATTGCACTTCCTGTGAATAAATGACCGAATCTGGCTAGTCGTATCTTGCATGGCTCAGATGAAGGCAGGGCGTGTTTGTCCCCAGTTGATTGTCCTTTTTTCCTTGCTTTGATGTGTTTTTGCCATCTGTGTGAACTGTACATAAGTGTGTCCTCCTCATCCCACCTCCTTTTCACCTCATCAACGCCTAACATCTTACCTCATCAACACCTAACATCATATCCTGCTTTGGTGAGTGTCATTACTAGTGTTCCCACCCACCCCTGACACTGCCCTGTCTTCATTTTCCCCTAATTTCTTTGATTTTTTGCGGCAATGTGGAACGGATTGCACGATTTCCTGTAGAAGTCTATGTGATATCGTGTTTCGCATAACGAACACCTCGCATAAAGAACATACTGCTAGAACGAATTGTGTTTGTTAATGGAGGTACCACTGTATAGGATTACTAGAAATATTTGGACATTACATATATGAATTATAAGTATTTATAAAACACTTATGAGATTACTGAAAGAATTTTAAATTTTATCCTAGGGTTAGTGTAGTGGGTACATGCATCCACAGGGCTAATACAGTGAGTAAAGATTTACCGTCAACATTGTAAATGCAACATGAACGAAATGAAGATAAATATTATTATCATTATTATCTGCTTTTGAAACTCATTACTGCAGATATAATGAACATTAAATGTGAAAATGATTAACAAAAACAAATGTGAGGATGAAATTTGGGCGCAGGTTCTCATTGGACACACAAAATAACAACTATAAAGTGACTTTTCACTCTCGATGAATCAGCACAAAGACTCCCAAACAGAAGAGGATTGCATACTGAAACATGAAAATTGATATGACATAAATAAATGTACTTTTAATGAAACAAGAATACAATGATACAATAAATGAACTTTTAATAAAGCATGAAGATAGTTATATAATGAATTTATATTAAAACATGAAGACAGTGATAAAATGAACTTTAACTAAAACATACTTAACTGAAGTATAAGGAAACTTTAAAATAAAAATTTAAAAAAACAACCAACCAAACAATATTATGCTGATGAAAAACAAATATTTAATGAAAAAAATAATCAAATTAAAATGATACACATAAATAAAATCTTAATGTTTGTTGACAACTAAAATATAGAAAGAATTTAGGAGTAAACATTTTCTTGCTAATGTCAGTTTTAAGTTTTTCTTAGCTTTGTTTGGGGATTAAGTTTATTAAATTGTTTTCACAGCATATCCTGTGGGACTTTAGACTAAACTATTTAGGTTCTGCGGGGTTTTATTTTAGAATTAAAATTAAAATGTGAAGATATACTATGAAAAGCTTGGTGGCATTGACGTAAAGAACTAAATATTCTTGTAGAACATCTTGGATGTAAACCCAGCCTTGGTTACTGGAATATTTCTCAATCAATCCTGATCACTTGCTAATTCATGAATGTTAAACTTACTGGCCAGGACTGTAAGCACTTTTACAGAATCAGCACAAATAAACCCCCATTATTATATAATTATTATAATATAAAAGTGCTAACTGAGGGCAGTGATATTTAGTGTAGAAAAGAGAGATATACTGTTTATTTATAGTCTTTTAAAGTCTTAATGGGTCTCATAAATTTCTTTACGTAGACATTTATGCCAATGTTGCTGTGGTAGGTTTTCAATACTTGCTACTGTTTCTATGCTAAAATTAATTAAATATTCTTTGAACTCACAGTCAAAATAAATAAACAAAGAATCAACAAGATATAACACTTTCTCAATGAAGTAACACTAAACTCATCAATTAAGGATTCTTTTCATCACAGATCTGGAATGAGCTATATAAAGATACAGAATCAAACCACTTTTTAAATATGAATAAATGAATGGATATTGAAGTGGTGGGGAAGGGAGGAAGCTGCACCACTATGAAAAATCTCCTGCAGTTAGATTTTCAATAGCTGGTGTAGGCAATCTTGGAATCTTTGGCTGTGTGCACTGTATTTCACTGAACATACATTTTATTATTCTGAAGTTGAGATTCTGATTATTCAATTTTAGCTTAAAGTTCTGCACCAATTTGTTGCATCATTCTTGCCTTAATTTATTATTTTTTTAAAAGAAATGAAGTTTTCAGATGGAGTGGGAAAAAAGTTTTTTTTTTTAACAAATGCACTATGCAGCTAACATAGCTAATTAAGTAATTTATCCAATTATATTATGTTGTTATAAATACCCTATTTAGTTATCCGATTTTCATTACTAGGGATGCTGATATATGATGGCTCAACATTTACTATTTGATAAATACCCTAGTTAACTATCTTATTTAATTCTCATTAGTGTTTTACTGTGTTTTGACAAACACTATTTAGATAACTTAAACAATTCTCATTAGTGTGTTTTAATATATGTCCTACACAACTATCTTTCTTCATTTCATAACAGCAATATATATTTGAACTACAACTCAAAATATTATCCTTTTGTTCCTTTCATTAAAATCTTATGTTTAGCTAACCTTGAACTTTGGATAGTCATTCATGAGAATTGTGACTATTCCCACATATGGCACAAATCTGCAAGACAAAAAAAAAAAGTATAAGTGCGATTTTTCACAAATATTGCACATATCTGCAGGAAACAAACAAAGAACATTAGACACAAATTTGCAAGACACAAAACAAAATATATTACCATTCCCCCACTGGGCAAAAATCTGCAAGAGACTAAACAAAGTACAATTATAAAAGTAAATTACAAATCACTATACCAAAAGATTATAATTTTATAATCTTCATTTTAAATAAAAATAGACGTAATAAGATAATTTTGAAAAAGAGAATTTAATAATATAAACTTTCAACATAGTACTGATGATAGAATGCATTTTATTTTCAAATTAAATTATCTGATCTTATTCAAAACTTATGCAAATTAGTATTTAAAACACATACAATAGCTGATATATACCCACCCTCTAGCTCGTCCAACAACATCTTTTTTGTCTAACCATAGCTGCCCAGGAGCATAGAGACCACGGTCATCGACTGAATTATTGTCTCCTTTGGTGAGGAACTTCACTGTGCCATCCTCTCTGCAGGGCAAATACACCACAATAAAAGTGACTACAACAAAACTGATGGGAAATAACCTGCATTAGAACCAAACCTCACAAACTGTATAGGTATTCGGTTGCATAAAAGAGAGAATAATCTATCCAAAATTTATTCTTTCAATAATTACCTCCCTTATACGGGTCACAAAGTGCAGTTATTGGTTTATGTCAATTTTTTGTTGAAAGGTTGTTTACTCCTCTATGTGAATGTATATGTTTGTATGTGTGTGCAAATTGAATTTATTTATAATATGATTGTAATATAATAATCATTTATTTACTGATAATAATAATTCACAGGATAGTGTTAGGTGCTCCTAGATAGGGTAGGTTGGAGTGCGCCATGAACCACGAGAATTATGTTAGTAGCTTTTTATATGTGCAGGTTTTACAAGTCCTATTATGTTGACTGAAGGCAGTATATAAGGAAAAACTGAATTTTTTGCAGCGGAGCCCTCGAAACTAACAGTGCATTAAGAAGCATACATCACTATTTCGTGTTTTTTTGTTACTTTTAAGAATCTTTTTATAAGAATTCTTATAATATGTGAGAAATTGTGAGTTTATTCTCCCCTGCATTTATAACTTCCATTTATGAATATTGTGCTGAGCAAGGTGAAACAGTCCATTGACTGTTTCAGCTCGGAGAGTTTTAGACTCTATTTTTCCAAGTCTGCGGGGTTGCCACTTTGTACAGGAATTGTTGTAAATTTGAGTACATGCCTGATGTGATGACACTTTTCATGAGAGTAGCTTTATGGTGGTCATATTTTGAGACAATTTCTACTTTTCGGTTCATCATCTAAGAGAGTCCAACGTCATATTTGCGTCACATAATGCAGTGGAGTAGCTGACGTCATCTATATTGTGTCTTTCCCCCCTCCCTGCGACTGGAGTGGAAGTAAATGTTTGACATACTGGTACCTGTGTTCCCTTTTGTGGATTTATCTTCATTGAAGTTCTTTGTGGATTTATGTGTGAAATTCTTTGCAGATTTATTGTGCACTTCATACATGGATTTACTGCAATTTGTTTTTCTTTCGTGTACGTTCTCTTGGTTTATCTGAATGCCAGAGTATTTTCTTTTTTGGATTTATCTTATTAGAATCGAAATTTTGGATTTTTCTATTTGTGAGTTGTGCACCTAACTTCTTCATATGTCTCATTAAGGACATATCATCACTAACTTAATAGTGAGTACCTTATTAGTAAACAGGGTGCACTTAGAGCTTAATATTTAGGACATTTATCATTGGTGCTTAGTAAAAACTCTTAACATTTTCCTCTTATTTGACAACATATGTTTGAATATTGATATTATTCACTATCGCTTATTGAAACGTCTTTTTGATTACATTGGATATGAGAACCCTATAATTTTGAACACTTTCATCGAAGATTTTATTACACACACACACACACACATATGCATGATATGTGCACATTCTGATTACCGCTTGAAGTTATTGTTTATTTTGTCTCATCATTCATTGCTCTTGTCCTCCATCCCATGAATGTAAAAGTGAGAGGACTTGAATGGCTATTAACACCCATGCATAAGGAATTCCCCATTGTTAAAATGAATCCATTATCAGAATCTTAAAACTAAAGTTTACTGTCCTTGGTTTTCGGATGTGAGTTGAGCGCAATTCATTTATTTGTTGTTCTGTCTGTACACATATCACATTTCCACCGTACACTCATACTCACACACACCAGCCGATTCATATCCTTCATGCAGAATAAAATAACCCTTCATTCCAAAAGATCAACTTGGTTCATTCTGTCATGTGAGTGATCGTCATTGCATCTACACGAGACTCAGTGAGTTGCTGACTAACCATTATCTCCCCTTTCAACACAGAGAGAGGAAGGTGGTGGTGACATATTCATACACAAAAGAATGTTCAAAATATTTACAAAACATTATTCCAAGAGAACTGAAGTTCTAAGCAATCATAGGTCTAAATCTGATAAACAAACAATGACATAAAACAAACCTCTTTTAGTTAGAAAGCAGAAAAATATTTTAGCCTTGTGCAGGCCAGGCCCAGGCTGTCAGTTACCATGTGAGCCAATCAATTTAAGATGCTTGCCACCCAGTTTTGTGTTATTTTGAAGAGTGGGTATTGCTTTATCAGAATGAACTTGTAAAAAACTCCCCTTAAACAAGGAGCAACTCAAGTCAAGCCCAGTCTGTGTTCATATACTTTGGCAGATCAGACAGGAATTTTTAATGCCACCTGATGCTACTTTCTCTATTTGTAATGTTAGTCATATCTACTATGAAATACTGTAATATAATTTTGTTCTAAATAAAAAAGAAATACTCAGTTTAAAGCCACTTCATGCTCCATGAAAAGTTAAGAATTTCTTACTTTTCATGAACTTTCAGCACTCGATGAACAATAGGAATATCCCTGCCCTCAACCTTAAAGACAACAATCTCTCCAACACGAATTGGTTCTTCCTGGTAATTTGTCAGAAACAGGAGGTCACCTCTGTGAAAGGCTGGCTCCATGCTGCCACTGAAAAACATATAATGGATTACATATGTTTATTTCAAAAGTAAAAGTTTACATACAAGTCATGATACGTCACAGATCTGTTTATTTCAGAAGCAAAAGCTTACATACATGAAATGGTACTGATCTGTTTATTTCAAAAGTAAAAGCACACGTATCAGTCATGAAATGGCACAGAGCTGTTTATTTCAAAAGCCCACAAATCAGTCATATGAAAATGGCACAATTTAAAGTACACAATAAAGAACTATAATGAAAAGCTATTTAATGACGTAGATTAATGCTATCTGATGCATTCTTTCATATTTTATTGTAAGAAAACAAACATCCTTTTTAAAAAGAACAATTATTTTCAGTGTTCATGACTAAGTAAAAAACCAAAAACCAATAAATTCATAAATAATAAATATTTCTTAAAATTTAAATGCCAAATTTACATACAAAAGCTGAAAAGAAAATAATTACCTGAGCACAACAACTATTGGTGACTCACTGCCGGTGACGACCATAAGACCTTTCCATATCATCAGTGCAGATGATACTATCATACCAAAGTTTAACACTTGGTAATAGAGCTTTAAAAAAGACAATTTTAAAAAATTATAGGGAAAGACTCTTTCTAAATTTTAAATTTATCATTTTCAAGCCAGTAATGTGAGTTTATAAGACTTACTGAATTAAATTATATGCACTAAAAGCAAATCTGATCACTGAATACTAAAATGTTACAACAGACTACTAGTGACTAGCACTGAAACAATATTATTATTACAGTAGACAACTAGTGACTAGCACTGAAACAATATTATTATTACAGTAGACTACTAGTGACTAGTACTGAAACAATATTATTATTACAATAGACTACTAGTGACTAGCACTGAAACAATATTATTACAGTAGACTACTAGTGACTAGCACTGAAACAATAATATCACAGCAGACTACTAGTGACTAGCACTGAAACAATATTATTATTACAGCAGAATACTAGTGACTAGGACTGAAACAATATTACTATTATAGCAGACTACAAGTAGCTCTAGCATAGTAATTTTGACTTCATTTGACATTTTGCTGTATAGTGTATGTAATTTTCACTATGTGATTTTTTTGCTCTATGTAATTTTGACTATATGTGATTTGCTGATGTATGCACTCATGTCAAAACATAATCGTCATGTAAGCTGTGACTCCACTGTAATAGTAATATTGTTACAGTACCAGAATTACTAGTAGTCTGCTGTAATCATAATATTGTTACAGAGCTAGAGTTACTAGTACTGTAGTAGTCTGCTGTAATAGATGATTGGTCTTCCTGTTCCCATTACAACATTAAACTGGATGTTAATTTAAGAGATGATGCACCAGGTTTGGTTGATAAAGAGCAAGTTGTAGACAAAGTGGTTGACTCTTGTTTAGCTTCAGAAGTTAACTGTGTACGCTCAACTGCTGGTGGTTGCTTTCTCTTGAAAAACAATGAATGGACAACTGCTGATGTTTTCTCTTGAGAGGCTCAAGTATTTCTTAGTACAGTCTCAAATAATATATAATACTATGTGAGATTTTGCAGCTTCATTCTATTGAGGAACAATTTTCAGAACTGAGACCAACTTAGGGAATAGCAGATTCAGGTCTTTCATCTAATCACTCACTCTGGATGGCAGACAAAATGTCCATAATATTTTTTTAGTTGTTGTAGTTTTGAAAGGTTTTTGCACAGCATTAGTTGCATTCACTTAAGATGAATATGTGTACAGTGAATTTGCATAAGTTTAATGCACATAAGATTGACCTCACTGTATTGTATTAGACTATGCAATACTAAATGTAGAATTTAGTGTAAATTTAAGTAAATAGTAGCTTGAATAATAAAATACAAATGAAAATAAACACAAATCATTATTATAAATATAAACAAGAAACGTGCTATATTTAATTTCCTGTACAGGTTGAAACTGTATCCAGTACCTTTGGAACCTGACAAATGCTGGACAACAGAATTTGCTTTCTAAGAATCAATATATATATATATATCCCGTTGGCTTGCCAGATCACTCTACATACTTATTGCTGTCATAAAAGTTAGAATAAAATTTCAACAGGAAATAATACAACCATTAAATGATTAATGTTGCCAAAAAAAGTTTTTTATTATTTAAACTGCAAAACTGTACTGATTTTTCTTACATACTTAATGCTGTTGAAACATATATAATAGAGCTGAGAAAGAAAACAAGAAAATAAATTTACTTTTAATGGTCCTATTTCCAATGTGTTGAACAATATGGTTAATGGAAGCTCAGACTACATTTGATTAGGAGTACAATACAAAGGGGAAGGAAGTGGATTGTCTCCGCTAGTCTGTTCCTCAGTACAGCAGTATTTTAATCGTCTTAGTTATATTACTGTTGAACAGTTGATTGTTTCGTGTACTTTGGTTTCTCTTTAATTAGTTTTGTTCGATTCAAATAAATAAACAACAACAAAAAAAAAGAAATAAAACGTCTAGGACCAGGGGAGCTGCAGAACTAAAGAGTTTCAGCCTGTAGTTCGTTTTATATACTTTTAATTTAGAACTTTCGAAGTCAATGAGTAACGTGCAGAACACCGACAGATGTTTAACATGATTAATCAGTATGCCTCCATTCTTCTTAAATACAATTTCTACAAAGACTGATAAACAAAATATTGTTTGCGACTTTTTAAAACTTTCATCTTCCTTCTCTATTTTACCTGTCGTTTATTCATGCGACGAACATCGTCCAAAAAATCAAAACTCAGTAACCCACTCATGTTTTCGCTCTATTCTATCTGAAGCTGACGTGAACTCTCGATGTATACTGAAAAACGAGATTTTGTTGACGAAAAGAAATACACAAAATTATAGAGTTGATTTTGATTAAAATAGAAAGTATTTAATACATCATAAAAGAATCATAATGAACTTTCAATTAAGAATATTTGTGGAATTTTAATATTTTCAAAAGTTAATATTTTTAATTATATTTGAATATATTTACTGTCTAAAACATTACACATGAATCTATCAAGATACATTTTAAATTTAAAATTTAGACTGAAAACTCAATTTGTTAAATAATATTTTAACATGAAAAAATCAATTATTTTTTAATAAGACCCTAAAATTTATTTTCTAATTAAAAAAAAATAACATTTTTCATATTATCAAGATTGTAAAGGGAGTGAATGCTAAATAGATTTGCCTTTTATGTTATTGGATGATTTTGCCTCGAAATTCAAACCAACCGGAAGCCTTCGGTCCAGACCTACAGAAACTGATGTGACAAGAATTTGTTATGATGATTCTTGACTGATTTAATCTTAAAAATTTTAGCTATATATTTTATTGTCATACATTATGAAATGAAGCCACAGTAAGTATAATAATAAAATATTTTGTAAAAAATATGACAAATATATATTTTTGTGACAATGTTTAGAATAATAAATAAAAATAGCTCTCACTCAGTCACTGTCTCAGTTTACAAAATTATTCAGCTCATTAACATTCACCGTCAATTTTAATTATGAAATCAATGCTCAAAAACTCTTCATTAATCAAAGTTCAAGTTTAGTATATCCCTTAAGACCCAATACTTCCGTACTTTTCTATATAATTTAAAAAAAAAAACTTAATGCAAAATTAGAGTTAGACTTAATAATACCCCGGACAATCTCAAATTCATTATCACTTGATGATGCACATTGTGAGCACGTATTTTCTTCTAAAACGAACTCATTCAACTCGTTATCCATTGTAAAGAACTGTTAATGTGTATAGTCATTTATTAAGACATCCTTTTTTTTTTCAACAGCGGGTATAGCAATATATATTATATGGTAATTTTGAAAACTTATTTTTAAAGCCGATATTGCAATATTTATATTATCGTTTTTAAACTATAGTAAATTAGTACTCACTTTTCTCTCATTACTTTTTCAAATATTTGTAAATCCATTTCATTTATGTTTCTTTGTGTAAATATATTTATGTGATATATATATATATATATATATATATATATATATATATATATTTGTTATTTTGCATATGATTTTATCTTTTTTTATTATATAAGTTTTCTGTTGTGTCTTAAATAGTATGAACATCTTGTGTATTCTCTGTAAATATTCAGATATCACACTAGCCCCAAAGAATATGTGTGTAAATGTAGTACCATTTTGAAAATGTACATGAACAATGTAATGTCTATAAAATAAACTGTATTGCTTTTTGTGGTAGTA